>JBBPBX010026486.1:18977-31580 GCA_038048925.1 Garcialebias charrua | reverse complement strand
TATATATATACATACATACATACATACATACATACATACATACATACATACATACATACATACATACATACATACATACATACATACATACATATGACTGGTGACTGGTCTGAATGACTATAGACCGATGGCCCTCACCCCGATAGTCGCTAAATGTTTTGAGAAACTGGTCATGTCCCACATCAAGGCAACCGTCAACATCAATGAGGACCCTCATCAATACGCATACCGTGAGAACCGATCAACAGAGGACGCCATTTCTTCCGTGGTCCACACTGCTCTCACCCACCTGGATCAGAAGGACTCATACGTGCGTCTGCTCTTTGTGGACTTCACATCTGCCTTCAACACCATGATCCCCCAAACTCTGATAGACAAACTATCTACACTTGGACTAAGCCCCTCTATTTGTAACTGGGTACTAGACTTCTTAACAGACAGACCACAGTCCGTGAAGATCCACAACTTCTCCTCCTCCACCATAACCCTCAGCACTGGCTCTCCTCAAGGATGTGTGCTGAGCCCCCTTCTGTTCACTCTGCTCACATATGATTGTACAGCCACACTTCCAGGCTGTCATATTGTTAAGTTTGCAGATGATACAGCGGTGGTGGGATGCATCACAAACAATGATGAGTCCAGCTACAGACAGGAGGTGGAACACCTGGAGAGCTGGTGCAAAGAGAATAATCTTCACATGAATGTGAAGAAGACAAAGGAGATGATTGTGGACTTCAGAAGGAACAAACACACCCATGCCCCACTGAAAATAGGTGGGTCTGCAGTGGAAGTGGTCTCCAGCTACAAATACTTGGGTGTACACATGAATGATAACCTCAGCTGGAGCAACAACACCACCAGCCTGATCAAGAAAGGTCATCAGAGACTCTACTTCCTCAGACGGCTGAGACGAGCTGGTCTGAGCAGCCCAGTCCTCACCTCCTTCTACAGGTGTGCAGTGGAGAGCATCCTGTGCTCCAGCATCAACGTGTGGCATGGAGGCTGCACAGTTGAAGAGAGGAAAGCTCTGCAGAGAGTGGTGAAGGCTGCACAGAAGTCTGTTGGAGTCAGTCTCCCCACAATCACAGACATTTACACCTCCAGATGCAGGAAAAGAGCCACCTGCATCATGAAAGACCTCACTCATCCAGCACACTCACTCTTTGCCCCACTCCCCTCAGGACGGAGGTTGAGGAGCATCAAGTGTAGAACCACTAGACTGAGGAACAGCTTCTACCCTGAGGCTGTTAGACTCATGAATAAATAAAAATAAAATAAAAAATAAACACTGCAAAATATCACATCATGCTGATGCTGATCTGTTTTCTTGTTGCTGTGTTCATCTGTGTTCATCTGTGACCATCTGCTCATACAAACTCATGTTCGTGCTGCTGTTTATTCCCACTATATTAGGCTTAGTGTATTACTAGTTGATGTTTTTCTTAGTTAGTTCTAGATGTTATTACTGTTTTTCTCTTTCATTTGTTGTTGGATGTAACTGGGACCTCGTGTACATAATCTCGTTTTCATCACATGTACCACATGCGGTGCAAATGACAATAAAGACTCTCTGACTCTGACTCTGATATACATATATATAAAATGGTTTTTACTTTTTTAAAAAATTATGGAAAGTGGCAGGTGATATCATTCCTTAAAAAAATCATAGACTTTCATTTCCCCATGAAAATACTTGGTTTTTATGCAAAATCACTTGGAAAAGGTAAAACAAAACCAGAATCTATCTTCTTCTTCTTTCGGCTTTTCCCTCTTCAGGGGGTCTCCACAGCGAATCATCGTCCTCCACCTCAAGGCCGAGATACACTTGATCGTTCTCACGGTACGCCTATACGCAACGTACGTACGCCAAGGCAAAAGCGTAGCCCCGCGTAGCCCCTCAGGGCACATACGCGCAAAGCTTTTTTTTTACGTCCGCGTGCGCGATGCGCGGTGTCTGACCATAAACTTCCCCGGCGCCGGACTGTTTTGTATGTTACACAAATGAAATAAATTCCCCTTCTTTATCGCTGATCGGGCCTTTTCTTTTGTTTTTTTGCCTAAAGTCAAGTAATCACTTCTTCCTCCGTTCACTCCATGAATGAAATGAATGAATTCAGGTCCTACCTGGGTGCGCGATGTTTTAAATATCCCTGGTGGGCTGTGTGCTGCAGGAAAAGCACTCCCTGTTATTATTTTTATTTCTGAGAGAACTTTTTATAACATATATAGTAGAAACACCGCATCAGAACACCGCCGCGGTCTTCAGCGAGCTACATGAGCTGACTGAAAGCTGTCAATCATTTCAGTAGGCGTGTCAGCAAGTGACCAATCAGCGAGCTCAGTTGAGTCCCCTCCGTGCGCAGCTGCTCATATTACAACAAGGAGAACGCGAGCGTTTGAAAGCTGATAGTTTCTGAAGTATAGCAGCAAAACACATGCGCACAAAATGCGCGCGTAGAGTGGCGTACCTGAGGACGCTCAGGTGTATTTCAGGCCTTCACTCTGTCCTCTGCATCCTCTGTCCTCACTCCAACTACCTCCATGTCCTCTAACTGCATCCATATGTCTTCTCTTTGGCCTTCCTCTGTGTCTTTTTCCTGGCAGCTGCATTTCTATCATCCTTCTACCAGTATACCCACTGTCCCTCCTCTGGACATGTCCAAACCACTGTCTCTCATCTGGACATGTCCAAACTTTCTCAGTCTGGCCTCCCTAACTTTATCTCCCAGTTGTTCAACATGTGCTGTACCTCTGATGATCTCATTCCTAATCTTATCCATCCTTGTCACTCCTAAGGAGAACCTCAACATCTTCATTTCTGCTACTTCCAGTTCTGTCTCCTGTCTTTTTGTCCATGTCTCTGTCTCTAGAGACCATACAACATAGCTGGTCTCACCACTGTCTTGTAAACCTTTCCTTTGACCTTTGCTGACACCTTTTTGTTGCAAATCATCTGATTTGATCAAATCAGATCAAGAATCTGTCATAGAACTCCATTTCTGAGATGTAGTAGATATGGTCTAGGTTTGGTTTAGGGACGAAAATCCTGCTTTGTTGAACTTGCTTCATGATTCGACCTTCAGATGTTTGCAATCTGAAGCTACAACAAAAGAGAGCTTTGAAAGAAAGAAGGCTTAGCTCAAACACAGATAATGACCAGACTTTGCAGACTGCCTAATATTTTTTTAACAAAAGTACCAATGAGGAACAGTCACTGAAGTAGCAGCATTTGGTTCCTCTTGTTGTGATATATTCAATTCAATTCAATTGAGTTTATTTATATAGCGCCAAGTCGCAACAGAAGTCATCTCAGTGCACTGAACAGAAACATTCATAAAAATAATTTAACATTATTTATTCGAGGAGCAGACTGCTTTGAGTTTAACTCCATCACATAACTCTCATCTTCAGCAAGCATGAAGGTGGCAGTGTAACGGAAAAACTCTCTCAGGAGGACAAAAGCGACCATCTGCTTTGACTGGCTGGGTTTGGAAGAAACAGAAACACAATGGCAGGTCAGGAATCACATGTTAAGATAGAAATATTAAATCACAACTATTCTATTTTAACAATTCATTTAAGGAAATGAGTTCAATCTGTCCTCTAGTAGTCTAAGCTTAAGGCAGTATAACAAATCAACCTTAACTATAGGATTTATCCAAAATGAAAGTCTTAAGTCCAGTCTGGAAACTGGACAATGTGTCAGCCCCATGGACAGAAACTGAAAGTTGGTTCCATAAGAGAGGAGCCTGATAACTGAAAGATCTTCCTTCCATTCTGCTTTTGGAAATTCTAGGGACTGGGAGTAAACCTGCGGTCTGAGAGTGAAGTGTTCTGTTAGGAAAATATGGAACAATAATATCTCAACTATAAGATGGAGCTAGGTTGTTGAGATCTTTGTAGGTTAGAAGTAAGATTGTGAATTCAATTCTGTATTTGACAGGGAGCCACTGGAGAGAAACTAAAACTGGAGAGATATGATCTCTCTTACTAACTCCAGTTAAAACTCTGGCAGCAGCATTCTGGATCAACTGAAGACTTTTTAAAGAAGTATTTGGACACCCAGATAACAAACTATTGCAATAGTCCGGTCTAGACGTGACAAATGCATTAACCAGTTTTTCTGCATCAGTTTTAGATAAAATGTTTCTAATTTTAGTGATATTACACAGGTGGAAGAAGGCGGTTTTAGTAACGTTTTTAATGTGGGGGATAAAAGACATGTCCTGATCAAAAATAACAACAAGATTTTTAACAGTAGAAATGGAGCCAGATTAATGTCAGATGCTCAGGTCCAAAAATTAAAGCCTCAGTCTTGTCTGTGTTCAAAAGCAGAATTTTTTTTATCAGGTTTTTATGTCTTTATGACTGAAAATTGTTGGATCGTATACCTGGATTATTGAGCATGGACTTTGTTGGTTTCTTTATGACATGCTTGTAGTCTAAGTAGCTGATTGGATTCATTTAGGTTTCATGGACAAATACAACTGTGTATCATCAACGTACGGTACTGCAACAATGAAAATTTATCCCATGCTGTTTAATAACATTACCTAATGGAAGCATATACTGTATAAGGTAAAGAGTATTGGTCCAAGCACTGAACCTTGAGGAACTCCGTGACTAACTTTGGTGTATGATAAAGATTCATTATTTACATTTACAAATTGGGATATATTAGATATATATGATTTAAACAAATTTAGAGTAATTCCTGTAATTCCAATATCATATTCAAATATCTGTAGTAGTATTTGTAATCAACTGTATCAAATGCAGCACTGAGGTCTAACAGGACCTGTGTAGACACTTGTCCATTGTTATTATTATTGTTATTATTAATATTATTATTATTGTTATTATAATAATAATAACTGAGGTCTAACAGGACCTGTGTAGACACTTGTCCATTGTTATTATTATTGTTATTATTATTATTATTATTGTTATTATTATTATTATTATATTGTCAATGTCAATGTCCATTTTATTTATATAGCACATAAAAACAACAGATGCTGACCAAAGTGCTGTACAGTAAAAAAAAAAAAAAAGAGTAAAATGCATCTAGTGCCACTGAAACATAATAAAGTTAACAGTAAATACACAACAACAATAAAATCTGCTCAAAATTTGTTCTCAGACTCTGCGAGGATCAAATGCCAAGTAAAACAGATGAGTCTTGAGCAAAGATTTAAAAGTCTCAACAGTCTGAGCGGTCTTTAAATTCTCAGGTAAACTGTTCCACAGCTTTGGAGCAGCAACCGCAAAAGCCCGATCACCTCTGGACTTCAGTTTGGATCTGGGGACATCTAAGAGAAACTGGTTGGTAGACCGGAGTGCTCTTACTGGAGTGTAGATGTTAATAAGATCACATAAATATGACGGGGCCAGACCTTTTAAGATTTTAAAAACAAGCAATAACATCTTTAAATCAATCCGATAGTGGACAGGGAGCAAGTGGAGGGAAGCCAGGACAGGGGTTAGATGTTCATATTTTTTAGTTGATAAAAGACGAGATGCTGCGTTCTGGACAGATTGTAAATGATGCAAAGATGATTTGTCTAAACCAACATACAGTGAATTACAATAGTCCAAACGAGAGGTAATAAAAGCGTGAATAACCTTTTCAAGGTCTCTGAAAGAGAGACAAGACTTCACCTTGGCAATGAGTCTTAGTTGGAAGAAACTGGATTTAACAACAGCATTTATCTTTTTGTCTAATTTGATTTGATTTGATGTTTATTCGTTCATTTTAAAAGAACAATACAAGACAGTTTCATCAGATACAAGAATACAAGTAGGATAAAATGAAAGGAGCAGAAAGAAGATGAAATCTTATTATATCTGCCCCTTATTTCACAGTTTGTTCAACCAATGATAACCTTCAAACTACATCACAAAATGAATAATTCTACTTAATTTATCTAACTGTAATACACAAACTACATCACAAAATGAATAATTCTACTTAATTTTTCTAACTGTAATACACAAACTACATCATTCTAACTGTAATACACAAACTACATCAGAAAATGAATAATTCTACTTAATTTTTCTAACTGTAATACACAAACTACATCACAAAATGAATAATTCTATTTAATTTTTCTAACTGTAATACACAAACTACATCACAAAATGAATAATTCTACTTAATTTTTCTAACTGTAATACACAAACTACATCACAAAATGAATAACTCTACTTAATTTTTCTAACTGTAATACACAATTAAAAGCACTATCAAAAATATTGAATATGTTTGACTCTATTCCTGGTCTTTCTTGCAGAGGACTTTCCCGTATATATCACTGATGCTGGGAAATGGGACCCTGTTGTATGACCACAATTCTGATGGGAGACCCACTGACCTCGGAGGCTGCACAGCTATGGCTCGCAACTCAATTCACGAGACATTTCTTCTGCTCCGATACTCCAGAAACAGACTAACGGTATGTAATGTAAGGGCGGCCGTGGCACAGTGGTAATGGCAGTCGACCCCCGATCAGAAGGTTGGAGGTTCGAATCCCGCATCCGCCCACCATGTGCCGTTGTGTCCCTGGGCAAGACACTTAACCCTGAGTTGCTCCCGGTAGGTCTGGATGGCGCCTTGCAAGGCAGGCTACCACTACCGGTGTATGAATGTGTGAATGAATGGGTGGATGGCTGGTATTGTAAAGCGCTTTGGGGCTCCTCACAGGGGGCTAGAAAGCGCTATATAAATGAGCTCCATTTACCATTTACCTTTTTTTTTTTTAGGGATGCACCGATAAATCGGCCAGCCGATTTATCGGCCCCGATTTACTTAATTTGGGGAGATCGGTGATCGGCCGATCTTTAAATGAGAAGCCGATTTTATCCACCGATCTCATCTGCCTCCACAAAGGTCGGAAAATCATGAAAATTTAGGGTACATTTTGACATTTTAACACCTGAAAATCTGTATCGGCCAAAATCGGAATCGGCAGGTCAGACTTTCTAAAAATCGGTGATCGGTGATCGGCCAGAAAATTGAAATCGGTGCACCCCTAATTTTTTTTCATTCATTCATTCAACCTTTATTTATACAGGCTATCCTCGTTGAGCCACGGGGACTCATTTACAAGAGAGACCTGTTTCACTCACACCCAGGGTCAATTTAGAGTTACCAATCAGCCTAACATGCATGTTTTTGGACTGTGGGAGGAAACCGGAGCACCCGGAGAAAACCCACGCATGCACGGAGAGAACATGCAAACTCCACCCAGAAAGGCCCCCGGACCGGCTGGGATTTAATGGCCATTATTACATCGAACGATTCCTTTCAATTGTATTCATCCTTCTTTTGGTTTGTTTGCTTTACAACCTGAAATTAGACTGGATATTGAATGTTAAAAGCAATACATTTACCAAAATGCTTTAGATAAATTACATTAGGTGAGGAAAACAAACTTGATTTTAAAGCTATAGTATGTAAGATTGTAATGTAGTCTGTAACTTTTCAAACAATATATTTTTAACGTATTTCTTCACTCAGTCACTATCTACAGACAAACTGATGTTAGACAAAGTAATCTCTGAAAAAATCTATTGTCCCCTTGCTTCTCTATCAGCATTTATAAAAACACTGAAAACACAAGAGTGACCAGGACACTGACAGCCAATAAAAACAGAGTTGTTTGTCACGCCCCAACCCACGCCCCCACCTGTCCCAGCCGCAGCTCGTTCTCATTTAAAGGATTGCAAAGCGATGCAGGACTGTTTTTTATGTGACACAAAATGTATTAAATATCCCTTCTTTATCCCAGAGCTGGACTTTTATTTAGTTTTTTTTGCCAAAAGCCAAGTGATCGCTTCATCCTTCACTGACAGAAATGAGGAAATGGATTTGTCACGACTCACGAGTGAATTAAAACATGTCCAACGTTGCTTCGTGAACCTCTGATGATTTCTGCTGGATTTTGTGTTGTAGGATGAGTGATTCATGGTTTTATTAAATTTTTTAAACAGTTATATTGTCATATAAACCCAGAACTTCGGAGCGCAGAGACCGGAGGAGGTGGGGCATTCCAGACATTCCAGAGACCAGCGCTGACAGAAAGAGGAAGTCACGAGCGAATTAAAACATGTCCAACGTTGCTTTGTGAACCTCTGATGATTTCTGCTGGATTTTGTGTTGTAGGATGAGTGATTCGTGGTTTTATTAAAATTTTTAAACAGTTATATTGTCATATAAACACAGAATATCGCAGCGCAGACAGGAGGAGGTGAAGCATTCCACACATTCCAGACCAGCAGCGCAGCGACATGAGGAAGTCACGAGCGAATTAAAACATGTCCAACGTTGCTTCGTGAACCTCTGCTGGTGTCTGCTGGATTTTGTGTTGTAGGACTAGCGCTCCATGTTTTTATTTTATTTTATTAGAAGGTTTTATTTCCATAAACACAGAATATCGCAGTGGTTCTGAGCAGAGAGCAGCAGGGGGCGGAGCAGATCCCAAGTTCAGCAGAGCTCGGACTGTGCCATATATGGCTCTGAGGGGAGGGAGCAGAATGCTTTTCTGCGCTGAAAATATTTCTAAGTCCCAGAGAGTCCCAGAGTGTTCAAATATCGCAGACCCTAGCTTTAATGTTTAAAATGTTATAAAACTGAAAAGTGGTGCAAACAAATGTATTCAGGTCCCTTTGCTAAACATGTCAATGTCAGCTTTTTATAGTACTGTACAATAATAAAAAAATAAATAAATGGAAGTTTGATCAAATTGTTTTGAAAAGCTGGTTAAAAACGAACTAAGATAAACAATGAAATTATGCATAAAATCACGTAAAAATCAACAAGTACAATAAAACAGTCTAAAAGCAAACTAAAACAAGAAATTACATTACATTTACACATACTGTATATATTACTCCCTTCTTCACTCCCTTTGAGCCCTTCTGTAAAAATTATCTTATCTTATTTTAGATTTATTGGACTCATTTAATTTAAATCAACATGTAAACGGTCCCACCCAAGAGCGCGGACATACACTGGACCTTGTTTTAACTCATGATGTGACTGTTTCTAATCTTGATATCGGTGACAATGTGTTTTCAGACCACATGCCAGTCTGGTTTGAGTTCACCCTCCACGATCTAACTCCTAAGCCGTGCATTCCTGCATGTAGCAGCCGAGTCATTAACCATTTCACTGCCGCACGTTTCACTGATGTTTACAACTCTGAAATGATCATTCAGCCCTCTGTGTTTCTCTCCACCACTGAGGAGCTGACATCCCAGTTCAACTCTCTGCTTAAAAGCTCTGGATCATGTTGCTCCTGTTAGATCTAGAAAACCAAAACTCAGAGCAGAACCTTGGTTGAATGACGTCACCAAGGCTGTTAGGCAGCAGTGCAGGAGGGTGGAGCGCAAATGGAGAAAAGACAGGTTGCAGGTCTCTTTTCAAATACTAAAAGACAGTTGGCGCCGTTATCAGAAAGCAGTAAAAACTGCTAAATCCCAATACTTTTCAGATATCATTGCCTCAAACTCTCACAATCCACGAGTTCTGTTCTCCACCCTAAACTCTGTTCTCCACCTCACTGAACCATCACCCTTGGAAGCCTCGACTGAGCTGTGCTAGAGCTTCCTACATTTCTTTTTAGAAAAAATTGTGACCAACCGGGCTCTCATTTCTCCTCAAACTCGCGATCTATCCATCTCACCTCAATCTGTTGCTGTATTTGACCATTTTGAACCAATTTCTCTGTCTTCTCTAGAGCAGGTCATGTGCAGCCTGAAACCATCTGGTTCCCCCTTTGATGTGGTCCCCCCTCGGCTACTAAAGGAGGTTTTTCCTACTCTAGGTCCCTCCATTCTTGCTATTGTAAATAACAGTTTATCCACTGGTGTGGTGGTGCCAAGAACATTAAAACATGCTGCTGTTCAACCTCTCATGAAAAAAATAAAATAAACCTTGGCCCTTCAGTAGTATATAACTTCCGGCCTGTCTCCAGGCTCCCATTTGTTTCTAAACTTCTAGGGAAAATAGTCTAGTCCCAGTTTAAGTGCTTCCTGGAGGATCACGCTGTCATTGAGTTACAGTATTCCAGTCTGGCTTTAAACCTCTCCACAACACTGAAACTGCCCTACTGAAGGTTTTAATGACATCTTCTTATCCACAGACACTGGTGATTCTGTGCTGCTTGTCCTATTGGACCTTACATCCGCTTTTGACACCATTGACCATGAGATCCTCATTGCTAGGTTGGAGCAATGGGTGGGCATCACAGGGTCAGCCCTCAATTGGTTCAGATCCTACCTCTCTGACAGATCCTTTTGTGTTTCCATCAATGATTATAGTTCTGCAGTGGCGGCACTTAAATGGGGGGTTCCGCAGGGGTCCATCCTGGGTCCTCTCCTATTCTCCTTATACCTACTGCCACTTGGTGCTATTTTCCGTAAACACAACATACCTTTCCACTTCTATGCCGATGATGACTGTCAAATTTACTCCCCCCTAAGACACAATGGTACATGCTCTATTCAACCTCTGCTTGACTGCCTGGGTGACATCAGGGACTGGATAGCTTTTAAAAGTTTTAATGAAAAGAAGTCTGAAGCCATGTTGTTCCCTCCCAATGACACAATCTCGAACCATTGCATCGACCTTTCTGCACTAGCCCTGTCTGAAAAACAAAAAGTCACAAATTTGGGAGTGATAATGGACCCTTCCATGAAACTCAACAGCCATGTAAATATTATCATTAAATCCTGTTTTTTCCAGCTGAGGCAACTGTCTAAGCTGAAGCCCATATTATCCAAAAATAACTGGAGACAGTAATTCACGCATTTATCACATCTAGGCTTGAGTACTGCAATTCAGTCCTGTTTGGTATCATTCAGACCACCATTGCACGATTACAACTGGTCCAGAACGCAGCAGCCCGATTTTTAACCAGTACACGCAAAAGAGAGCACATAGTCTTGGCCTTCCTGCACTGGCTACCGGTTCATCTTCGAATCCAGTTCAAAATTCTCCTATATGTCTACAAATCGCTGAACAGTCTCGCCCCCACCTATCTCACTGATTTACTAAACTGTATGTCCCACCACGTGCTTTGAGGTATGCGGACCAGGTGCTTTTAACAGTTCCAGGAACTCGTCTTAAACGCAGAAGTGACAGGACCTTCTCTGTTGCAGGCCCAAGACTTTGGAACGAGTTACCTGCTCGTCAGACAGGCCCCCTCCCTCTCGGTTTTCAAATCCCGTTTAAAGCCCCATTACTATTCCGTTGCTTTCAACACCAGCTGATCTGTGTTTTGTCATTTTATTTATTATCTGCAATGTTTTTATGTCTATTTTTTGTACTTCATTGTGTGTGTTGCCTGTTGTTTGTTTGTGTTCAGCACTTTGGTTGGCCTTGTCGCTGTTTTAAGTGCTCTATAAATAAAATGGTATGGTATGGTATCAAAGAAAAGACTTGGACAGTGAGTGCCACGTGTTTCATATGGAGTGGAAAGCAAAATATTTTTTCACTGAAGTCCGATCAAAGGCTGTATGCCTGATATGCCAAGAAACTGTTGTGGTTTTCAAAGACTACAATATCAGCCGTCACTTTGTTATGAAACTTTCTAACTATGCTAGCAAGCAGTCAAGAACGAGCGGCTACGACTCAGAGGTTGATGGCTAATTTTCTAGACTCAGCAAAAAAAATTCCAACGACAAACTGAATCAAGAGTCAACGACAAAGATAAGATTTTTTGTTAGCCTTTGCTAATTTGAATGCCATCAGGCCTTTCTCTGAAGATGAGTTTTTTTTTTTTTTTTAATAATGCATAGTAAAGGCAGCAAGTCTATTGTGTCCAGAGAGCCAAGGCAAATTATTATTATTTTTTTTTTAAATCAGTTTATCGTGCAGGACTGTCACACACCTTGTGGAACTGATTGATGAAGATATAGCCAACAAAATAAGCAAAAAGGCAGAGTCCTTTAAAATATGAGTTATATTTCCACTGCTTTTTATAGTACAATAAAACTTTACACAGTTCACAAAACTTTACACAGTTCACAAAATGTGAATATCTATCTATCTATCTATCTATCTATCTATCTCTATCTATCTATCTATCTATCTATCTATCTATCTATCTATCTATCTATCTATCTATCTATCTATCTATCGATGATGATGATGATGATGATGATGATGATGATGATGATGATGATGATGATGATGATTGATGATGATGATGATGATGACAACATTATTTAAAAGCACCTTTCAGGACACCCAAGGACACTTCACAGCAAGAAACATCACAGAGATTGCGTAAAAACAAACCAGCACAGTGCAGACATCAAGAGAATAAATTGAAATATAAAATACATGAAGAATATAAAATACAAAGGAATATAAGATACATTTAGTAAAGTTAAGGATAAGTGAGTCTAAAGAGATGTGTTTGCAGCGTAGTCTTGAACAGAGAAAGATCTATTAATTTTAATATTTATTTTTTACTTGTACGCATCCTTTGTGATTGTCTGTTGTTGTCGTTGTCCATTGTTGTCATCACTCTTCGTTTAAAATTCAGGTATCTCTGGTTAATGAGTCCCAGAGGCTTAATGGTACTAATTTAT
>JBBPBX010026486.1:0-18731 GCA_038048925.1 Garcialebias charrua | reverse complement strand
AAAATGTTAAGCATAATATTGCTGTTTATATGTAATGCCATAATAAATGTATGTTTATACTGTTAAAAAACTGCCTCTGTTTTCACAATATGGTGGGTTGCCAGTTGGACTTGTTTTGGGTGTGTTTTTAAAGAGTGGGTCACTTGTTTTGGGCTTGTTTTCATTGAGCTGGTCGCTTGTTTCTATCGCGAGATCTGGCAACACTGGATGCATCAGAAATGATCTGACCTACATTATTTACGTAGATTGTTAAGAGGGTGGGTCCTAAGACTGAACCTTGTGGCACACCATGTTAACAGTTACAAACCGGATTCCAAAAAAGTTGGGACACTAAACAAATTGTGCATAAAAACTGAATGCAATGATGTGGAGATGGCAAATGTCAATATTTCATTCATAACAGAACATAGATGACAGATCAAAAGTTTAATCTGAGTAAATGTAACATTTTAAAGGAAAAATATGTTGATTCAAAATTTCAGTGTCAACAAATCCCAAAAAAGTTGGGACAAGTAGCAATAAGTGGCTGGAAAAAGGAAATTGAGCATATAACGAACAGCTGGAAGACCAATTAACACTAATTAGGTCAATTGACAACATGATTGGGTATAAAAAGAGCTTCTCAGAGTGTCAGTGTCTCTCAGAAGCCAAGATGGTAAGAGGATCACCAATTCCACCATTGTTGCACAGAAAGATAGTGCAGCAATACCAGAATGGTGTTACCCAGCGTAAAATAGCAAAGACTTTTAAGTTATCATCATCAACCGTGCATAACATCATCAAAAGATTCAGAGAATCTGGAACAATCGCTGTGCGTAAGGGTCAAGGCCGTAAAACTCTACTGGATGCTCGTGATCTCCGGGCCCTTAAACGTCACTGCACCTCAAACAGGAATGCCACTGTCAAGGAAATATGAAAGGAAAAATGGAAGACTGTTCTGTGGTCAGATGAGTCACGATTTGAAGTTCTTTATGGAACACTGGGACGCCATGTCATCCGGACCAGAGAGGACAAGGATAGCCCAAGTTGTTATCAACGCTCCGTTCAGAAGCCTGCATCACTGATGGTATGGGGTTGCATGAGCGCTTGTGGCATGGGCAGCTTGCATGTCTGGAAAGGCACCATTAATGCAGAGAACTATGTTCAGGTTCTAGAACAACATATGCTCCATCTAGACGTCATCTCTTTCAGGGAAGACCCTGCATTTTTCAACAAGATAATGCCAGACCACATTCTGCAGCAATCACAACATCATGGCTACGTAGGAGAAGGATCCGGTACTGAAATGTCCAGCCTGCAGTCCAGATCTTTCACCTATAGAGAACATTTGGCTGATTGGTGACTCTAAATTGACCCTAGGTGTGAGTGAGAGAGTGGGTGGATGGTTGTTTGGTGTGAGTGAGACAGGTTCCTCTTGTAAATGAGTCCCCGTGACTCAACGAGGCTAGCCTGTATAAATAAAGGTTGAATGAATGAATGAATTTGGCACATCATAAAGAGGAAGGTGCAACAAAGAAGGCCCAAGACGATTGAACAGTTAGAGGCCTGTATTAGACATGAATGGGAGAGCATTCCTATTTCTAAACTTGAGAAACTGGTCTCCTCTGTCCCCAGACGTCTGTTGAGTGTTGTAAGAAGAAGGGGGATGCCACACAGTGGTAAAAATGGACTTGTCCCAACTTTTTTGGGATTTGTTGACGCCATGAAATTTTGAAACAACATATTTTTCCCTTAAAATGATACATTCTCTCAGTTTAAACTTTTGATCTGTGATTTGTGTTCTATTCTAAATAAAATATTAGATGTTGGCATCTCCACGTCATTGCATTCAGTTTTTATTCACAATTTGTTTAGTGTCCCAACTTTTTTGGAATCTGGTTTGTAGATATCATAAGAAGTACCGTTATATTGAACACATTGCACCCGATCAAAGAAATTTTTACAGAACCAACCAATAGTATGATCAGAGAAACTAATTTTTGAGAGCTTATGACATAAGATGTCATTTATATATGGACAAGGGGACTTCAGCATTGTCAGTTTATTACATTCCTGGAGGAAACTGATGTGGATATGATGTGGATACTGTACCACTCTCATGTCCGCTGGTTAAGTATGGGCAAAGTGTTTCAATGAATGTGGGAGCTGAAAGAGGAGATTGAAGCATTTTTGGAGTTAATGGGGAAATCCGACAAATTTCCTGAGCTAAGCGACAAGAACTGGCTTTGTGGTTTTGCCGTAGACATATTTTCACATATGAATGAGCTGAATGTGAAACTACAGGGCAAAGATCAGTTTGTGCACAGCATGTACAAAAATGTTACAGCCTTCAAATCTAAGCTAACTATATTCTCCTGACAAATTGCAAACAAATCTTTCGCTCATTTCCTCACACTTAACATGCAGAAAGAGGCGATGTGAAACACAAAGAAATGCAGCAAATCACTGGACGATCTGCACAGAGAATTAAGTCAGAGTCAGAGTCCGAGAGAATTTATTGTCATTTGCACCGCATGTAGTACATGTGTTGAAAACGAGATTATGTACACAGGGTCCCAGTTACATCCAACAACAAATGCAAGAGAAAAACAATAATAACATCTAGGATTAACTAAGAGAGACATCAGCTAGTAATACACTAAGCCCTAATGTAGTAGAAAAACATCATTATAAACAGCAGCACGAACATGAGCAGATGGTCACAGATGAACGCAGATAGTCACAGATGAACGCAGCAACAAGAAACAGATCAGTATCAACATGATGTGACATTTTGCAGTGTTTATTCTTATTATTTATTTATTCATGAGTCTGACAGCCTCAGGGTAGAAGCTGTTCCTCAGTCTAGTGGTTCTACATTTGATGCTCCTCAACCTCCGTCCCGAGGGGAGTGGTGCAAAGAGTGAGTGTGCTGGGTGAGTGAGGTCTTTCATGATGCAGGTGGCTCTTTTTCTGCATCTGGAGGTGTAAATGTCTGTGATGGTGGGGAGACTGACTCCCACAGACTTCTGTGCAGCCTTCACCACTCTTTGTAGAGCTTTCCTCTCTGCAACTGTGCAGCCTCCATGCCACACGTTGATGCTGGAGCACAGGACGCTCTCCACTGCACACCTGTAGAACGAGGTGAGGACTGAGCTTCTCAGACCAGCTCGTCTCAGCCGTCTGTTCTCTGATTCTGAAAACATTGAAAGCTGGTGTCTAGTCCCATCACAAGACCCTGAAACAGCACCACAAGAGCTGCACTGGAACTGATCAATCTTCAGACTGACTGTCTTAAAGAAGTTAAACTCTCTTAAACTGAATAACTTTTATGCTTCACTGAACGAAGCCATGTTTCAAACATCCAGAAGACGGCACAGAAAATGCTGACTTTCTTTGGCTCGACCTACATACAGGTCCTTCTCAAAAAATTAGCATATTGTGATAAAGGTCATTATTTTCCATAATGTAATGATAAAAATGAAACTTTCATATACTTTAGATTCATTGCACACCAACTGAAATATTCCAGGTCTTTTATTGTTTTAATACTGATGATTTTGGCATACAGCTCATGAAAACCCAAAATTCATGTCTCAAAAAATTTGCATATTTCATCCGACCAATAAAAGAAAAGTGTTTTTAATACAAAAAAAGTCAACCTTCAAATAATTATGTTCAGTTATGCACTCAATACTTGGTCGGGAATCCTTTTGCAGAAATGACTGCTTCAATGCGGCGTGGCATGGAGGCAATCAGCCTGTGGCACTGCTGAGGTGTTATGGAGGCCCAGGATGCTTCGATAGCGGCCTTAAGCTCATCCAGAGTGTTGGGTCTTGCGTCTCTCAACTTTCTCTTCACAATATCCCACAGATTCTCTATGGGGTTCAGGTCAGGAGAGTTGGCAGGCCAATTGAGCACAGTAATACCATGGTCAGTAAACCATTTACCAGTGGTTTTGGCACTGTGAGCAGGTGCCAGGTCGTGCTGAAAAATGAAATCTTCATCTCCATAAAGCTTTTCAGCAGATGGAAGCATGAAGTGCTCCAAAATCTCCTGATAGCTAGCTGCATTGACCCTGCCCTTGATAAAACACAGTGGACCAACACCAGCAGCTGACATGGCACCCCAGACCATCACTGACTGTGGGTACTTGACACTGGACTTCTGGCATTTCCTTCTCCCCAGTCTTCCTCCAGACTCTGGCACCTTGATTTCTGAATGACATGCAAACTTTGCTTTCATCTGAAAAAAGTACTTTGGACCACTGAGCAACAGTCCAGTGCTGCTTCTCTGTAGTCCAGGTCAGGCACTTCTGCCGCTGTTTCTGGTTCAAAAGTGGCTTGACCTGGGGAATGCAGCACCTGTAGCCCATTTCCTGCACACGCCTGTGCACGGTGGCTCTGCATGTTTCTACTCCAGACTCAGTCCACTGCTTCCGCAGGTCCCCCAAGGTCTGGAATTGGCCCTTCTCCACAATCTTCCTCAGGTCACCTCTTCTCGTTGTGCAGTGTTTTCTGTCACACTTTTCCCTTCCCACAGACTTCCCACTGAGGTGCCTTGATCCAGTACTCTGGTAACAGCCTATTCGTTCAGAAAATTCTTTCTCTTACCCTTTTGCTTGAGTGTGTCAATGATGGCCTTCTGGACAGCAGTCAGGTCGGCAGTCTTACCCATGATTGCGATTTTGAGTAATAAACCAGGCTGGGAGTTTTTAAAAGCCTCAGGAATCTTTTGCAGGTGTTTAGAGTTAATTCGTTGATTCAGATGATTGGGTTAATAGCTCGTTTAGAGAACCTTTTCATGATATGCTAATTTTTGAGACATGAATTTTGGGTTTTCATGAGCTGTATGCCAAACTCATCAGTATTAAAACAATAAAAGACCTGAAATATTTCAGTTGATGTGCAATGAATTTAAAATATATGAAAGTTTCATTTTTATCATTACATTATGGAAAATAATGACCTTTGTCACAATATGCAATTTTTTTGAGAAGGACCTGTATGTGAGCAGACATTTAGCATCATGAACATCAACAAAGCCCATCACAGATCCAAGTTAACTGACCACCACCTCTGATCTATCCTGAGAATCGCCACAACAAAACTTACTCCAGACTTTGATGCACTGGCAAAAAAAGGAGATCAACATCACTGTTCCCACTGAAACTGAACCTGAGTTTATCTACTGTGCATATTCAAATTAAATGAAATTAATACTTTTGGAAAACAATGTGTACATTGAACCTTGCATAGTCATGCTTTGCTACATGTTAAAGGGCAAATCCTTCCATGTAATGGCTTTTACATATAATCTATATTAGTTCACACAAACACTCCTTCCATCTGTTCCTGGTCCAAACCCTCTGTCAAATTTTAGAACCCATTGTGGCCCGTGAGTCAAAACGTTTGCCCACCTCTGCACTAACCACTCAGCCACTGCTTCCCCAAGGTCAATTCCAGGGTAAGAACTGTCCTTGATGATGTGTTTTGCTCTGCTGAGGCAGCAGGATATGGAAATATCACTCAGGGATGGGAGAGGGCAGCCAACAATCTTCTGTGCTGCCTTACTTTGGGGCAGCTGTGGCTGAGTGGATAGCACATTCGTCTTCCAATGGGAGAGTTGGGGGTTTGATTCCATGAGCAGTCACATGTTGACATGTCCTGGCCAAGACGCTAAACCCCTCATTGCCTTTGATGCGTGTCCCATATTAAAGCACTGATTAGTCTCTTTAGAATGACTTGTTCAAATAGCCTTGTACAGATCTTCTAAGAGAGTACTGTATGAATGGATAAATGAGGCACAGATTGTGTTGTAAAGCTCTTTGGGTATCTTGATTAGATAGAAAGGTGCTATATAAGTACAGTCCATTTACCATTTCTTACATTCTGAATTGCCTTTCATTGCACAAGCACAAACAACAACCAGCTCCCTTACCCACCCAAAGGTGCAGAGAAGATACTTTTTTCTGACCCTGGTGCAAAGTCAGGGGGCTACAAATGGACCAACACTAGCACTGTTTATCTCACTATGAGAAACTTCAGAGTGAAGTACAGTCCAGCCTCGAGGATCAAGAGTCTAGCCTCTCAAAGATAATGGTTCCAAAACTCTTGCTGCAATTTGGTACCTCTCTACTTCTCACATAAGCTCAGGCTCCTTCCTTGACAGAAAAGTAAGTCCATGTTTCAAAAGCCAGCTTTGGTAAAGCAGGGTCAGACCACCAAGGCCCCTGCCTTTGGCTGCCACCCATGGCACCTTGCACCTGACTTGTATGGTCCCTTCTTCAGGTTTTGGGCCTACAGGCAGGTGAACCCATGTAGCCCATTTGAGCTGAGCCTAGCCAGGCCCCTATGGGTAGAGGAAAGTCCAGCAGGTATTTACAGTCAAGCCCTTCTCCAATGACTGGCTCAAGGGTGGTGCCTTGATAACTCAAGTCTAGGCAAAGACATTGGGCCTCATGCAAGAACCGTTCATACGCACAGATTTGTTCTTAAATTGTGCGTACGAGTAATTTAGGAGCATTTGTGGCATTCAACAATGTTTTCATATCCTAAGATTTCTTTCAGATACGAACAAAATTTACGAGTGGTCCAGACCTGTCGTATATTTTACGAGCGTCAGTCTGCTGTTATCCAGACGGATTTTCTTCACTAATAACTTTATATTTCGTTATTCAGAAAATATTTTGAGTCCAAAGAAATCACGCACCATAATTATTTTTGACAATAGGTTATTCTGTTTGAATTAGAATTATAATTTTAAATGTAATAATGACTAACGGATTAAAATATTTAAATTAAAATCAATTTGTTATCAATGCCGTTTTCTAACACTACAATATTAATATGAAGATCTCAAACTAAAACCAACTTAAATTATGAATTAATTTAAGTTTAATTTGTCTCGGTAACGCAGACTTTACCTTGACCTCCTCCTGTTGCAGTCATAGAGCTCCGATAGCTCAGTGAGATGAGCGTTGGCTCGTCGTTCCGAACCTTATGGGTTCAATTCCCACATGGGACAACGTTTTTTTTTCTTTTAATTCATTCCAGATTTAAAAAACACAAGAAAACTATTTACAATACAACAAGAAATAAAGCATAAAGTCTTTTTAATCTGGAATGAATAAATAATCTAAAGAAAGAAGAAAAAAAATAGTCATACCTTGTGGGAATCGAACCCACGAGGTCTAGATAAGGTCAGGAGCAGCTAACGGCGCACTGCGTTACCCAGTGAGCCACCAGGACGTGTGTATATTTTAAGGTCCACATTTATTATAAACAAACATTCTTTGGCTTTAGCTGGTACTTTAATCCCATGAGTGACGCTGCTAAAAAGGACAGATTTTCTTTTCTCGACCTCGGAGAGCAGAACTTCAATCTCCGCACCAGTAAAGTTATCCTTTTTACTTTTCGCTGTCATTTGTATGAACGGACACTTCCTGCTCTCTGAGGCAGGAAACGTAGCCTTATATGGTGTTTTGAGGGGTGGGAATTATGTAAATAACCTCTCCGCGTGCACGCGCAGGTGGATAGAACAGGTGGAATTCATCATACGTACGCAGCTCATTTACACACTTTTCCTGAGGATAGAAGAGTTTGTTGAATCTGACGTGGCATGTTCGTACGAACGCTTCGTACGAACAAAAGTAGGAGAAATTTAGGATAAAAATACGAACATGTTCTTGCATGAGGCCCATTGAGCTCCGGTTGTCTCCTGTCCATACGAGTACTGTGAATCCCTTTTGGCACTTTGCCACTGTCTCAACTCTTCTGGTCTCCACACAACACAGCACCAGTTAAGGGCCTCCCCACTGTGGGTTTCCACCCCACTCAACTTGGTTTATGGGACCACCTTGTTATAAGTGTGCCACTCCAAGGAGCCAATTTTGACATAAGCAGATCGCAGCCATTGATTGGCCAGCAGAGCTATGTCCCTGAATGACCTGCCCAGCAAAACAACAAACTACATCTGAACCTAATTCCTCATCATGTTGATGGACAGCACCACAAGAAAAGAATGCAGGTTCTGAGAGATATCAGAAATGATGACATCATGGCTACACCCAGACTTCAGCTGTGCCGAGGTAAGCTTAAGAAATTGAAGTCTAATTATAGGGCGATTAAGACTACAACAGGCGGAGTGGCTTGACCAGAAAAAGACCATTCACAAGCGCGCCCACTTTGCGCTTACGATCCCGCCCAAAGAGTGGGGAAATAAGTCACAGTGGCAAATCATCTACACCTGTGAAGAACCAAGAAGAGGATAGCCGAGTGGAGCAGCACTTATTAGTGGAAAATTGACATTTGTTTGGCCTGTCACCTAGATCAGATCTACCTTGAGAAAACCTATCAGGAGCAATTACCACCAACAGCATAGCTTCTGGGATCATTCAGTTCATTCACTTTATTTACAAAACTTCTGAGGGGCCCAAATTCATCATTGCAGCAGTTAAATCATTTTTTTTTGTAAGAAAACAATTTGCCATGGCAGATGTTTACCATAGATGCATACTAACAATCACCTTTTACCCCATCAGCTGATGGTGGATGTCGACGGTAAACAGGAATGGCGAGAATGTGCTGACATCACAGGACTGAGGCTACCTGCCAGTTACTACTTTGGTGCTTCCTCTGCTACTGGAGACCTGTCTGGTATGAATGTAAAACCGCTTTATCTGTTGAGTGTTGAGCATGTTGATTTTATCGTTGGAACGCTAAAAAAAACTTATTGTCTCAGAAGCTGAAAGCAAGAGTCTTTAAATATTAATAACTGCTTTGTCTGTTCAGATAATCATGACATCATCTCAATGAAAGTGTACCAATTGACTGTAGAGCAGACTCCAGAAGAAGAGCAGGAGGATGAGGTGCTCACCATCCCCAGAATTGACAACATGGAACAATTTGCAGGTAAAGAGTCACTGTAATTTCAGTCCTGCATCTGCTGGATAGACTCACGGGTTCAACATACCTTATCCAATTCAAAAGCCTAAGAAATATTATCTGTCAAATGTTTCTGAACAGATAAAGGTAGTCTAAGTTCATACATACAAGCAAAAAATGGCAGACCCAGTAGGAATGCTAGAAAAATAAACCAATGGCAAGAAAATACCTGTGCAACTTTTGTGAGCATCTGGTGAGAGCACATGGAATAGGACATGCTTTGCAGTAGCTCTGCAGGAATGTGATAATAAATAATTCATTCACCCTTTATTTCTACAGGTTAGGGCCAGTTTACACGGCGCGTATTTTGAGTGTAACCGCTACTTTCTCTTTGCGACTTTGCTTATCGCCTACACGACGCTGCTGGCCCCCCTCGATGACACCGATACTTTTCTGACCCTGCTCTCAAGGTGGAACTTTTTCGCTGACCCCCCGCTGATAATGTAAACATCTCCCGTGGAGCTTTTGTGTCAACCACATGCGCGCAGCCCGCATGCGCGGACAGTCTGACATTTCACGTGTCACGTTGCAAAATATAACAGTTTAACAATAATAAACAGTATTTATGTTGGCGTGGGAGATGTAAATTTATCTGAACTACAGTATCTATCTGGACTCGTTACATTTTTTAAACAGTGCGTAACGTGCTGTGAAAATGAAGACACCAGGTTTATTTTTTATTTATTTATTTATTCAGCACCACAAAGTTTACAACACAAACACTGAGAATTAAACTGAACACACTATTAAAACACGTGAACCGAACTGTAACTACGTTAATGAACTGGACTCTTGCTGTGTGTTCATCTGGACCCATCAGAACCGCCGAACCGTCTGCCTGTTTGTTGGAACGACAGCTTCTCCACCTGGCAGAAATAAATAAATAAATTTAAAAAAACTCAGTTGTTGTGTGATCAAAGTAAACACAAGCAAACATTATATTAAGAACGTTGATTTACCTGCTGTAAGTCAGCTGTTTATCACGGAGTAAAGTCCGGTTCTGGTCCACGGTCACTCAGCGTCTGGTGTGCAGCTTGTTAGATGAAGCAGGTCCCGCTTGGTGTCAAATCTGTTGACTCTTATCCAAATTCCAGCTTTAACTTGTTGTTAACTTGTTGACAACAACTTGTAGTTAGCTGATTTTAGCCAGAGAGGAAAGCAGACGAGGCAGCTGTTTACCTCAGGCTGCACGCATGCGCAGTAGTGAAGGTTCCAAAAATCACAGCGCCATCTAATGGCCCAGCATGGTAACTACAGTGAAATCATGAGGACGGGGGGTGGAGGGGGAGAGAGTCGTATCCACAGAATTCGACCGTGTCAACGCAAAACTTTTCACCTAATTAACATACTCAAAACATCCGTTTCCCCCACACAGTGTCCGTGTAAACAGGGCCTTAGTCTCATTGAATCACGAGGACTCATCTACAAGAGAGACCTGTTTTAGACAAAGAACACAGATGAGGTACAGACAACAATAGACAGTCATAAAAGCAAATACAATGAAATGTAAATCAAAGTAGTGATATTAAACAAAATAAAAAACAGCTACATTATAAAGCAATGTAAAATACTAGAAACAGGAACATGTCTGTGTTGGTTTTTGCCATGAACTTAATAATAATAATAATAATAATAATGAATTCAATTTATAACGCACTTTTCATTAGTGAAAATCTCAAAGTGCTACACACATTGAATGCTACACACATTCATACACCGGTAGCGGCAGACTACCATGCAAGGTGCTTTCCAGTCCTACCGGGAGCAACTCGGGGTTAAGTGTCTTGCCCAAGGACACAACGACACATGGTGTGGGGAACCGGGATTCGAACCGCCAACCTTCCGATCGGGGGACGACTGCCATTACCACTACGCCACGGCCACCAGTTGAACAGTTGTTTAAAATCCCTTAGATAGATCGAAGTTGACAACTTCAGATCTTTTAGCAAGATGTTCCAGGAAACGAGAGGAGTAGGAGAAGGCCCTTTAGCCATGCTCGGTCCGCACTGAGGGTACACTGCAGGTAATTATGTCCTGAGAGCGCACACTGTAGCTGCACTGACAAAGTGACATGTAGGAGATGTATGAAGGTAGCAGACCAAGAAGTGATTTAAAGATGAAAATGTACCAATGTGGTAATTGTAACGGATTATGCACTGGTCAGTTTTACTGACTGTACAATACCAAATGTAAGAATGAGCAGGTTTACACCTGACATAATCTTAGCATCAAATATTAAACGAGTTCTCTCTTTTTCAGGATTTAAACCAAAATTGTGACTAGGCAAGATGTAAATGACAGGAAACGTTATTATATTTGACCTACCAGAAACATTATTATATTTGACCTACCAAAGGCAGAATCATTTAATAACAAATCATTAAATTACATCAACATTTACAAGTGAATTGGTTCTGATCAATTTTCATATAACTTAACCGTCGACAGATTCAATTCTGGAAACAACAGAACAAGCAATAAGATGACATATTTACTTATTTCTGCAGGCACGTTTAACTTAAAAAAGTTTAGTAACTGGCAAAAGATATAGTTTAGGAGAAGTTTAGCATGAGAAGGAGGAAAGGTGGAAAGAGGGGGTGAACTATCTTGAATGTTTATAACCAGGAACATGGCACGTTCTCCGTGCGGTCTCCAGCTAGACGTAGGTCCGGTAGGTAAACAATCAGCGACTCGTTACCTTTGACGGTCTGCCAAGAACTGAGGGGTCCTTGAAGTCCGAGGAGGTCAGTCAGTTACCTTTGCAGCTTCTCACGTCCGCCTTTGACCCACTGAAGTAATGGTCGTCCGGTTGATGTTTCAAGATAAAAGTATTCCCTGAGAGGAAAATTCATTCTAGTGTAGCTTTAAAGCTCAGGTGAGTTAACAGCAGTCTTGCTATTAACTCTGGCTGTTGAACTAGACCTTTAGCGCTTGGTCAAGGTTCCTCAGCTTAAAGAGAAAGTCATTTCAAGTCAACTTCCTTGCAGCAACTAAAGAAAAGCAGGAAGTTAGGGTTTTTACTGAGAGCTTGACCCAGAAACGTAGCACTTCCTGATTGGCCAGTGGCCCCAGGAGGAGGCGTGAATGTGGAGGTGCAGAGGAAGAGGTCAAGTGTTAGATCATGTCAGAAAGGATAAAAATGTTAGTTTAAGATGTCAGCATTTATGATAAAACTGATTACAACTGTCTTAACATTTTAACAAACACTTTTTGACCTATCATTTTGATTAAAACAACGTCATTACAGCATCACATTTGAACCCTTACTGATGATATAACAAAACCAGAGATTATTCTCTGATTATTAATTAGGACAACAAATAGAAGTCTCTTGTTGAAGTGATTGGTGTCCTAGATTCAAAACTGAATGAGATAACAGTGTCACTGTATCTTCACTGCAGGTTTTAGAAAAAAAATGCATCATGATCAACATTTGAAATAACATTGTATTTTCAGCTTGAATTAAACAGTTTTAATTAAACAGTCTTTGACTATCAAACATTGAATTCAATAATGCTTACTTAACACAAGGTTATTCATTAACACAAATTAAAAGAAGTCTCTTATTGATTTAAATTTGTGTTCTAGATTCAAACTATTAAAATAAAATCAGTGTTCTGCGTTTCACTGAGAGTTTCAGTGAAAAATGTATCGGAGAGATGAAGGTCTGTATCACTACATAATATATTTTAAATAAGGTTACCCCACTGCTGCACAGCAAGAAAATTGTGTACATTTTCCTCAGACTTCACACTGGCTGTAACCTGACAGAAGGAAACTTTCAACCTTGTGAAGATGATGCTCCATGGATAAATTTGTCCTTCGTTACCTGACATCCATAGTTTTTTTTTATATCTGTCTTTTTATCACATTTATTTTCTACAACGCACACACACAAAAGAGGGAAAAAAAACATACAAGTCTCCTCCCACACCAGATCAGCCACACAGACACAAACACATTAGACATTCATTGACATACCATACTCTCAACAAAAGACATAAATGGCTATGGACTATGGGTGGATAGGGAGGCCAGTCTTGGATGGTCCAGTCTAGGATGGCCCAGTCTTGGATGGCTAAAGGCCATTGGAAAAAGGCCCTACTCCTCCATTTATTTATTTTAGTTATTTATTTATTTATTTAAGTTAGGACAATGCTAGCCTGGCCCTCGCCTTCCAAAGCGATGCAGGACTGTTTTATATGTGACACAAATTTATTAATTTCCCCTTCTTAATCCCTTATCTGGAGTTTTCTTTTCTTTTTGCCAAAAGTGTGATCATCGCTCCCTCCTCCTCCTCCTCCTCCTCTCCCTCCGCTGAGTGAAATGAACAAGGAAATGCCTCAGGTTGTCACAAGAGAATTAAAGTCAGGTTTTACGTTGCTGCCCGAGTCCCATCAGATTTCCTGGTCTTCTGGTGTGTTGGACCAGCGATCCATGGTTTTATTTTATTTTATTAGGACGTTTTATTAACATATAAACACAGAATATGCAGCGCGGCAGCCGGCAGCGAGAGACAATTCAGCAGGAGGCGGAGCTGAAGTCAAGTTCAGCAGACCACGGGGGAGCAGCCATCAGCAGAGGCCACGCCTCCAGCAAGAATCGTTTCTCTATAACAGAAAGTCCAGACCCTTGTCCGAAGCGAAGTGAAGGACAAGGGTCTGGTTTTAACCAGGCTAGGACAATGCATATTAATCAACATAACAGCAGTTAGCATCAATGTAAATATGCCGGCGTTAGCATAATAGCTAATTTTCATCCGTTGTCCTAAGGCAGGTAAGAATAAGAAACGTCCCATAAAACAAAAGAGCAGAGAAAAATACAAACATCACCTATATAGCACATAACACAACATAAAATTACAATAAAAATATGATGCCATAAGAAAATAGACAAAGTAATCTACACATGAGTGCACTTCTGATTAGTTTTCAGCCAAAGTTTCAGAGAATTTTTAAAGCTGGAGTAGGTGCCACATTACTGATGGAAACTGGCAGTGTGTTCCATGACTTATGGACTTATGACATTGGTCCTGGAACATCCACTCCACAGATTGAGCAATGTTTCCTCTCATTCATTCAGCCTTTATTTAAACAGATAAGTCACGTTGAGCCTCAAAGACTCATTTACAAGTGAGACCTGTTTGGACAGACAATAAAAGTGGTGAAAAATGACACACAGGGTTTGGAGATTTAAAAAAATTCCTAACACATTTTTGACCTCTGCTTGAGTTGTATTTTTAATAAATAATCAAAATAAAAATCTGTGATGACTTTGGGCTTTTAGGGGCAGAGATTTGAGTTGCTGCATCCGAGCAAATAGTTGTCGGAACACAGTCGGTCACAAAGAGGGAGTTCCAGAATCTTGTTCCAGCAGGATCCTGCTCAAATTAACCACTGCTTTTACCAGCATTCCTGAGTTACTTGCTTTGTTTCAAAAATTTGGAAAAATATCTGGTTATAAGGTTAATCTTCAAAGAGCGAGCTGATGCCTGTGACCTCTATAGAAAAGAAAATCTTAGACACTGTACCTTTTTTTAATTAGTTTTAAAAAAAATAGATACACTTGCATTTATTTTTTCAATTTATAGCAAGCTGCTTTTGTCTATTTTAAACTGTATTTATAATTTTATTGTCTGCTTTTCAATCTTCTTGCTTCAGCTTGAACACTCTCCCACTTCATACTGACTGTCAATTTTCTTTAAACAAAATATTTCTTTCCAGGTGAGGACTTCAGTGCTCAGAGTCTTCTGAAGCGGTTCAGCTGAAGCTTAGCAGTCTGGTTAATCTGTCATTCTTTGGTTTCACAGTGGAGGTGGAGGAGGAAGGAATGAGTGGAGTCCGGTTCTTCTTCACCCTCCTTTTCTCTGTCCTGGGCCTTGGCGTGCTGGTTGTGGTCATCCTGTTGGTTTACGGCCGTTGGAAGGAAGACAAGCGCAAACGCTTCTATTAAGAGGAGTCCATCGAGGCGCACACGCTGGTTTCATATCAGTTGTTTCTAAAAATCAACCTGTTCACAACTGAGCAAACAACTCGTCAGAGTCCATGCTGAAAATCAAGAGATAAACACGTTTACAGATGAGGAGCAGATGAGCCAGCTACAACATGTGATTGTTTTATTCTAACCTTCTTGGTAGAGAAGTGATCCAGAACTACCATATCTCAACATCAGCTTGATGTGATCGACATGTCTCACTGAGCATTTTGCAGTAAAACACTTGAGATTGTAACGCCTTGATTGTAACTTGAGTCCCACTTTACAGTGCAAGATTGAATAGTTGTTGGAATCTACGACTTTTTGTTGCAGAAGATTCATGTCACCAAGATTTGACAGAGATATTAATCCAAAGATAAGTTTGGACATGTGCAGATGGTCAGGAGGAGAGCATTTGGAAAAAGAAAATCACATTCTGATCACGTTGAGCCTGCAGCTAGAGGCTTGGATTAGAGTCCAAAGGTTTTAGGATTTTGATTAATAAAAACATGTTAAAATGTGCAGTTTGTCTGGGCTTTGCCTGCTGTAAAACAGACCCAATGAAAAGACTGTCAGTGTAAACAGAATAAAAACAGTTCACACTCTGTTGAAACTGCATGTGGGCAGTTTGACTGTTTTCTGCTTTGTTTTTACCTCCAAATATTCACTAAAGTTACTTCTGCTCTCTTCTAGTGTAACTTTGTGTTTCTTTTATTAGAAACTCGTATGCTTTCGAATTTTTTACTTTTTTTTCCCCCCCAGTCCGGAGTTTTGTGAAGACACTCAAGCCAACTGGACTGTTCAGATCCGGTGGGGCCATGTTTTCAGTCAGACTTACCGTACTTCTGTCTCCCGCTGGTCAGACATGGAGGTTTCTTTTTAATCATTTTTTCTTTTATTAAATATCTTTTTTTAATTAACTCTACATGTACAACTCTACACGGGCAGCACAGTGGCACAACTGGTAGAGCTGCTGCCTCTCAGCGAGCAGGTCCCCGGTTCAAATCCCGGTCCGGGGGCCTTTCTGGGTGGAGTTTGCATGTTCTCTCCGTGCATGCGTGGGTTTTCTCCGGGTGCTCCGGTTTCCTCCCACAGTCCAAAAACATGCATGTTAGGCTGATTGGTAACTCTAAATTGACCCTGGGTGTGAGTGAAACAGGTCCCTCTTGTAAATGAGTTCCCGTGGCTCAATGAGGCTAACTTGTATAAATAAAAGGTTGAATTGAATGTACCGGTAGTAGAAACACTGGTTTCTGATTGCTTTAATGCTTTTACAGACCCCAATATACTACAGTAGTGAGCTGCGGGAGCATGGTGCATCCCCTAAAGATGGTCTGCTTTAGAGCCCACTAATGGGAATAAACTGGTCTGATTTGATATATATGTATACAAACCAGATTCCAAAAAAGTTGGGACACTAAACAAATTGTGAATAAAAACTGAATGCAATGATGTGGAGATGGCAAATGTCAATATTTTATTCGTAATAGAACATAGATGACAGATCAAAAGTTTAATCTGAGTAAATGTAACATTTTAAAGGAAAAATATGTTGATTCAAAATTTCACAGTGTCAACAAATCCCAAAAAAGTTGGGACAAGTAGCAATAAGTGGCTGGAAAAAGGAAATTGAGCATATAACGAACAGCTGGAAGACCAATTAACACTAATTAGGTCAATTGACAACATGATTGGGTATAAAAAGAGCTTCTCAGAGTGTCAGTGTCTCTCAGAAGCCAAGATGGTAAGAGGATCACCAATTCCACCATTGTTGCACAGAAAGATAGTGCAGCAATACCAGAATGGTGTTACCCAGCGTAAAATAGCAAAGACTTTTAAGTTATCATCATCAACCGTGCATAACATCATCAAAAGATTCAGAGAATCTGGAACAATCGCTGTGCGTAAGGGTCAAGGCCGTAAAACTCTACTGGATGCTCGTGATCTCCGGGCCCTTAAACGTCACTGCACCTCAAACAGGAATGTCACTGTCAAGGAAATAACAATGGGCTCAGGAATACTTCCAGAAAGCATTGTCAGTGAACACAATCCACTGTGCCATCCGCCATTGCCAGCTGAAACTCAGTGCAAACAGGAAGCCATTTCTAAGCCAGCGCAAACAGGAAGCCATTTCTAAGCAAGCTCCACAAGCTCAGACGTTTGCACTGGGCCAGGGGTCATTTAAAATGGAGTGTGGCAAAATGGAAGACTGTTCTGTGGTCAGATGAGTCACAATTTGAAGTTCTTTATGGAACACTGGGACGCCATGTCATCCGGACCAGAGAGGACAAGGATAGCCCAAGTTGTTATCAACGCTCCGTTCAGAAGCCTGCATCACTGATGGTATGGGGTTGCATGAGCGCTTGTGGCATGGGCAGCTTGCATGTCTGGAAAGGCACCATTAATGCAGAGAACTATGTTCAGGTTCTAGAACAACATATGCTCCATCTAGACGTCATCTCTTTCAGGGAAGACCCTGCATTTTTCAACAAGATAATGCCAGACCACATTCTGCAGCAATCACAACATCATGGCTACGTAGGAGAAGGATCCGGGTACTGAAATGTCCAGCCTGCAGTCCAGATCTTTCACCTATAGAGAACATTTGGCACATCATAAAGAGGAAGGTGCAACAAAGAAGGCCCAAGACGATTGAACAGTTAGAGGCCTGTATTAGACATGAATGGGAGAGCATTCCTATTTCTAAACTTGAGAAACTGGTCTCCTCTGTCCCCAGACGTCTGTTGAGTGTTGTAAGAAGAAGGGGGGATGCCACACAGTGGTAAAAATGGACTTGTCCCAACTTTTTTGGGATTTGTTGACACCATGAAATTTTGAAACATTTTCCCCTTAAAATGATACATTCTCTCAGTTTAAACTTTTGATCTGTGATTTGTGTTCTATTCTGAATAAAATCAGAACAAGCGTTCAAAACTGGACTTTATTTGTTACAGAAAACGTTTCACCCTCCATCCAAAGGGCTTTTTCAATTCAAGGAGCAGGCTGTGTGACAGTGAAGTTATAAACAGGCTGACATGCCACGCACCAGCCTATGTAAATTGGAAGCTGAGATAACATACCCATCCTATGTAAATTCAACCTGAAGAGACTCACAAAACGAGAGAGAGAATACAATTAAAATGTTTTATTGATTAAGGTTTCTTTGGCGCTCAGGCCCCGGCGGAGGGCATGCATGCCGGACTGCTGAGAGCTTGAATGTCCGGCATAGGGAGATAGATTATGGATATCTACCCCCCCGGGACCCGAACCCGGTGGTGGAGACGGGACCGCAGACGTCCAATCCATCCCACCGGTACGTGAATGCCAGCCAGCGGCCGACGGCACCGGTCAACCCTGAGACGAACACCAGCGCAGAACCCCCATCCTGAGCAAGCACGAAGCGACAGTGGGAAGGAAAAACTCCCTCGAGAGGAAGAAACCTCCAGCAGAACCAGGCTCAGGACAAGCGGCCATCTGCCATGACCGGCTGGGTCGCAGGGAACAGGAAGCAGGAACGCACACAGCAGCAGGACCAAGACGAAGGCGAGCAGGACAACCCCAGGCGGCGGAGGCGGGACGAAGAACAGGGGAGAACCGAGGAACCAGAAACCCCGGGAGGAGACGGGGAGGTGGAGGGAGGCGACTAGACTGGCAACGGGCAAACAGGAAGAGCTGAGGAAAGGGGTGCCTTATATCCAGGTGGACAGTTGATGAGTGATTCGATGCAGCTGTGAGTCCTGCCATTGTTGAATTTGCGTCTTCGACTTCATTTGACAAATCAACACATCACAGCTCAACAGTAGGGGTTTCTTAAGGTCTTTGTTACTCTAATTC
>JBBPBX010026485.1:16444-38051 GCA_038048925.1 Garcialebias charrua | reverse complement strand
TCAGCTTGTTATGCTTCTTTCAACGTATTTCTGCTAGTTTTAACTTTTTCTGCTATTTCACGTATTATTTAGCTGTTTTTGTGCTAAATTTAGTTTTTTTCAGCTAATTCCACATTTTTGTTTTTGTTTTTTTAGCTAATTTCAGCTCCTTCTACTTTATTCTTGTAGTTTAAGCTTCTTCTTTTCAGCTACTTTTCGGCTATCTTTTGTTGCTTATTTCAGCTTTTAGCTAATTTCATAAATGTATTTGATCATTTCTGCTGATTTAAACCAAATTTAAACATTTGTACTTTTTGCTTTCTTCTGCTAATTTAGGCTTGTTCTTCCATTTCAGCTAAATTTCAGCATGTTTTTTAGCAAATTTCAGCAGTTTTTCAGCAAGTTCTTCAGCATTCACGCTGCATTTTTGCAGTAAATGCAATTTCTCTAGTTTTTTTATTTATTTTTATATTTGAGTCATGAAAAAGCATGTGCTGCTTATGCTTTAATGGGATTACATTAGCAGAACACAGACTCGTTGCTTCTTCGGGATCCTGGGAATGTGCTTTGTGTTTGCTGATGTCTTCTGTATATCCACCACCTGCAGTGGACAGCAAACCAAGGACCTTAAAGGATGATAATCTCTTTAGAATTCCTCTGCATTTTCTAATACAGATGAGAGGAGGGCTGGACAGTGGGGTTGAAAGGTCAACGGGACCAGTTTGCTGAGACCCATCTGTTGGCCCCTGCTCTGTTTACGCACCATCTCAGGAGTGAAAGGCAAGCGTCTGGAGAGCTATCCGGTTCTCATAACACCACAGCACTCCTAGTCGTTGTGGTCCAAACTCAGAGACCAGCAGCATTCCTCGTCCTTTTCATTATTTGCTCGTTTAACACAAAGGATTTGGATTCAAACTTCAAGTGATGCTGCAGTTTAATATTTTTCACACAAAAAAAAGCTTGAAATTCACATAAACATAAAAGTTCAGTTTCAACAGTTATTTCCCAGCACTGATTATTTCAAAGTATATTTTGTGTACCGTAAATTGGAATCAGTTTGTTTATCAGTGTTTGTCGGCTTTTTTGATTTGCTTCAGATCAAAGCATATTCATTTATGCGCTCATTCTTTCTAAATGACTCACTTCCAATTGGAGGGTTGCCAGACGTAAAATACTCCTAACTAAAAGTTTCATACCTGCCTTTTCACAGTCGTTTCATTCACAAAATCTATGATTATGTGTTTTAATAACACCGTGCTGCTCGATGAGAGAAAAGGATAACTGACTGGATGTCAAATGTTGACGTAGACAAAATTAGATGGTTTTCCCACTCACCTGAAACGGTGATACTGTATTTAGAGCACATTTTGCCTTAACTTGTAAAGAAATTACAGCCTTGGCTATGTGTTTAAGAAGAGCTGACTACAGTTGGAAGGCAATATATGAAGCCCGTGACCACATTAAACAGTACTTTAATATTCAAGTACTTCAAAGTGGCAAAGTAAAAGCCCCAGTAGCAAAAACAATCATTTCACACATCATTATAAATATTACGTAAGTTTTAAATGTACTTTTAGATTTGTCTTTGCATTTTTATCATGTGTGGTGTGAAATTTAAATGGTCAGTCTCTTATCTTTAGATAAAAAGATAAATTTATACCAAGGCATAAGTTTATTGTTGACTTGTGTTAAAGAGCTCTGATAAGCTTCCAACCCAAGATGATCTTTCATTTAACATATTACTAAAGCTTTTTTGATTGTCTTTTGTTGATTTTCAATTACATTTATGTTTTACAGCATAAATCAAACAAAGAAAATACAAGTTGCACTCTACTGCTTTAAAATTTGACCTTTTTTTGGGTGGGGAGAGGAGTTGCTAACCATTTAGCTTTGCCTAGCTTAGTTTAGTTTATTTCTGCTTAGTTTAGGTCAGTAAAAAAAAACAAAAAAAAAAACAATAGCAACTGGTTTTGTTTTTAAACAAATGCAGATATTATATTTATTCTTTTTTTAATTAAATGTTGCCAATTGGTAGACATTTGTTGTCTAGCAGGTGCAAAGTAAAGTTGCTTTATTATAGTTGTTGTTTCGGTTCTTTTGCTACTTTTTTGTTCAGTGATGCAATGTAGCGTTATGTTTGCCGAACAGTTAGTCTAGCTCACTCTAAACAAAATATTTCTACAAGTTTTGTCACACTTTAATTACCGTATTTTCCAGACTATAAGTCACCCTATTTTTCGTAGTTTTACCAGTCCTGCGACGTATAGACCGAAGCGACTTATATACAGTTTTTCCACTATTCATGATGCAATTTTTGACTGACGTGTTAAATGTTCATTCATACTGACATGAACTCAAGAGTAAACATTACCATTTGCAGCCGCTAGATGGCCCTCTAGGCTTTTGACAACAATGTGTTGTTCCTCTACCGCTAACCACTAGTGGTGTAACGGCACACGTGGGTGTATTGAACCGTTTCAGTACAGCATGTTCGGTTCGGTTCGATCCACAAGTGTACCATTTTGGTTATTTTTACACTCATTAAATTTTATTAATGAGAGATTATGTGCCACGGAACTAAAGTTCCTATGCATGTTTCAGCACGGCGCTACAATCTTGCAGCATGCGTAGCATTAGCAGCCTAGCAGGCAAAGAACAAGCCCATCTCATTGCGGTCTCCTGTTTGGGAACATTATGCCTTACTGCATATGCCACTTTTTGCCTCTACAACAACATCAACTACTACCTCATACATATACTGTGTACATTGACTCATACGCTGCTTTGCCACTTTGCAAATGTCAATGCTAGAAACCTTTAGTTTATTTTAGTTATACTTTTTATACTCTTTTTTTATACCACTATGCAAAAAAAAAAAAAAAAAAAAACAAACAGGACAGTGTTAGTTTTACTATTTTTATGCTTATGTCTATTATTATATGTTTCAGTGTTTCAATGTTTAGATGTTTACTGTTGCACCGAGGGACTGAGAGAAACGCAATTTCGGTCCTGTGTATGTCCTGCACTGTACATATTGCAGATCTGACAATAAAGTTGACTTTGACTTTTGACTTTTTTTTACTTTGATTATGGCTTTCTTGTTAAAAGACAAGTAAACAAATTCAAAGCTGTGTGTCGATGTTGTTTCACGGAGACTGGATCTGCCGCAGGCAACACGAGCTTGTTAACGCACTTGAAACGACATCATCTGAATGTGAGCCTATTTTGGTGCAAACACAGATAACAGCTGCATTTAAACAACCTTTATCAGGTAACTCAGATTGGTCCAAAGCGATAGCACAAGCTGGAGTTTTGAAAGTTCTGGATCTACGTCCGAATGTTGTCGATGCGCCGGCTTTAAGCATAAAGTTCTTGAGCCCTACAGCCTACGACATTCCATCACGTCAACACTTTAGCCAAAAAGTTGTAGCAACTTGTCAACAAGCCCGACCCCAGATTTAAAGTCCTGCCCTGATGATGAGCGAGAGAGAATATTCAACCACCTCATATGACCGTGCAAGAAGAAGTGTTGGATTATTGTGATCTAATTAACTTTTTTAATTAAACCTACTTATAATTGTATTATAATTTATAATTATATTATTATTATATTATTATATTATATTATTATTATATTATTATAATTTATTTATGTACAGTATCTCTGTGTTGTTTGCAGTCTAAGGATGACAGCAGCTGAGTCTTCTTCATCCACCAGATCACTTCCAACTGAGAAATCTGTAATGACTGAACTTGTTCACTTGGCATATTTTCAAAATATTAAAAATGTATTCTTATTATTGAAATGTTGTCTTTAGTTTGACCTTTTTTGTACCGAAAATTAACCGAATGGAGCCCTCCTTGAAACTGAACCGAACCAAAACGTGATTTTAGTGTACCGTTACACCCCTACTAACCACCCCTGAAAACATACACTTAGACACAAATGAGAAAAACTTAACACAAGTAAAATAACCTCAAAAAGAAAATGCTACACAGCAAATTACCGGCATGGCTGCCGACTGGTGCAAACAAATAATTGTTTTTAGGTGTTAATCTTGTTAAATTTCGAAAAACTGCAACAGCGAGTTCTCCTGTGCATGCTCTTGCGGTCACCAATCAATTTTTGGCACGACACAAGCCCATGTTTCCCGAGTGCAAGGGGTCAGCGGTGATGCATAATAAATGTGACTTGTATTCTGAAGTGGCATATTTTTGACTGATGCAACCTATAGTCCAGAGCGACGTATACCCCGGAAAATACGGTACTAATTTCTGACTTATTTTTATTGCTGCCAGTGCTTTTTTTTGGACAATGTCAGCTGTGTTGTGTTTGGATATAAAAACAACACTGTTTAGAGTAAAATTGTTGTTCAGTGTTTCAAAAGGTTTACACGAACTACACCATGAGATTAATATTTTTTATTTGAAAAGTGGAATAATTACAACCCAACTCACAATGCAACATCACGTTTATTTGACAAAAATTAGGTCAGCTTAGTTGAAAAGCTTTGAGGTAATTCATCAGTTTACTGGTGTGAACTTTTTTTTAAAGTGTACAATGAGGCGAAATGTTTGGAGATGATTCCTGTCTGTGTTCGAGTTGTGTAAAGTGGGGGAATTCCTATTGTTGACAGATGTACCATCAGGCCCTAAAGTCCTTTAGGCATCAATTCTACAAGTCCCGGCTTCATAAGACTCAGCCTGAGGAGCTCAGACAAATGGCTAGAACCTAAAGTCTTCAAACAATCAAAATGGGAAAACAACCATGAATTGTCTCATCAGGTTGATATGTGGAAGAGCACAATTATGTCACCTTCATTTGATGCCATTTAGCAAAGTGAAATAATCATGGAGATTGTGACAAATAGGAACATCAAAGTCCTTGTGAAACATTTAGCTTCACTTTGTGTAGGCAGGCACGAACAAGCCTCAATGAACATTTAATAAATCTTGCACTGAAGGAGGAGAACCCTTTGCAGATTGATAAACTGCTGACAGCTTTATGACAAAATTACTATTGTTGCACTCAGAGCACTCATCATTAGTTAAATCAATGGTAAGGCATGATCATTTATAGTACGCTCACTTCTACAGTCTCTGTCAGTCCTTTCATTTGGGCCAAGTCTATCACCAGTCACCTGCAGTGCTACACACAGGTTCTCCTAATAGACAGAAGTTATGACCTGATCATATGTAATGTGATACCTTGGAGCATTTAGGGTACACCTGAAGGCCTGTACAGTGTATGTACAGTTTGTTATGCAAACTGTTTACAGTATGGATGATAAACTGTTACTTGCATTTATTGGGTTGCCAAAACAATCTTGGTGTATATTGTCTGATATGTAAATGATCTTACAGAAGTCCAGATTATCACACATCTCCTCAGATTGTGTTGTTGATATCAAAAGTTTAACTTTCCTTTCCTAGACAGAAAATAAACAGAAATATATATATATATATATATTACTTGTTTTTAAAATGTAATTACCTTTTTTTCTCGTACACATCCTTTTTCAGGTTTTGTCTGAATTGGCGATGCCAAAACTTCGTTAGTTCTATTATTATTTTTTAACCCTAGTCTGATGAAACTTTAGTACCCAGAATTTGTTCAGAATTAAACAATGAATTATTTTTTCCAAGAATCTATTTTTTATTGTGGTTGTAATATTTGTGGTCAATTCATTTGAATATTACACAGAAATTATTTTAGTTTTTTTTTTTCATAGTACCAAAGAAGGTGCTTTGAAAGTATAAAACACATCTTTAAAAAAGCTCAAAGTAAAAAATGATTAAGTATTTAACAAAAACAACTAAAAGGACAGAACTTCCATCCATCCATTTTCTTTAATGGTTTCTTTCCTTTCCAAGGCATTCTTCTGAAATCTTTATTAATGTATATCTGGTTTAGATGCTGCACTTAAATTAGCACATTTCAAATTGTCATGCTGGTGCATTTTAACCTGATCAGAAATGAGCATGGCAACTTGAGCGCTTCCTAAAAATGACTCAATTTTTATATCAATTGTTTGCCTACTCAATTTGCTTCGTTTTACTAATTTTGCAGTTTTTTTTAACTCCAAAAGTACACAACTAATGCATTCCTCTATATATGAAAGATGAAAATTTAATTCATATAAACAACAACCAACAGAATGTGCGTCAGTGCCTAACCTCCATGCATCTTGTAGTCTTCTGGTTTAACGATTTTCATTTGTTACAGACAACCTGCATATACTTTAAATTGCTCTCCCCTTGACTTGTTGACAATTCTACTCTTGTTGCTACATGTTTAAAAGTGCAAATAGTATAACATAAAACACAGTTATTAAAATTCCTATGCAACTAAAATAAGCGACCAAATTTTTTACAAGGCAAATAACTGCTTCTTGAACTCTGCGTTTTAGTATATTGTACAGCTGCACAGCAATAAATCCTGTTTTTGTGGAGTGATGAGAGTACATTTCTTATTTTATACCCATAAAAAAACGCTATTTCTTCAGCTAAAAAAAACAAGGACACAAAGATGAGTTTTACTTTCAGTGGTGACCCTATGTTTGAAATTAAATTCCTAAACCAGCCACTAGGGACCACAAGCCTGTGTAACTCTCGTGCTGGTTTTAAACCCAGGTAAATGTTGAGGGTTGAGTCAGTAAGAGCATCTCACATAAAAACATTTGGCTTAAACAAGCATGTAAAATCATTCAGGATACACAATACTGGATAGATCAAGGCCCAAGTTACAAACAACCACCACCTGTGCTGCTGACAAAAGGGTGCAAGTAGAAACTGTACTACTGGTCCAAGATCACGGACAATGTGCCAGAAGCTGGGGGAGAAGAGAAAAGTCAAGAATGTAGGGCTGAGGGCAGCAAATTTTAAAATAGGAACAAAGACAAAGGTATAAAGCTTGCTGACATGATGCAGAGAAGGAAGGTAAATAGTGTCAGATAGGGTGATAAAGGTAGAATTAGAAGGTCTCATGTTGAGAGTTGTCAGTGGGTATGCTCCACAGGTTGGATGTGAAATGAGGAGAAAGAGAAATTCTAGAAGGATCGTATTCCCAGGGAGGAGAGAGTTGGGATCAGAAAAGACCTGAATGGACATATTGGTGAATAAAACAGGGGGGGAGAAGAAGTGATGGGTAGGATTTTTTTTTTCATTTTTAGTTAAAATTGAACAATTTTTAAAACAAAACAAAAGAATTTGCAAAGAAAATGAAAGGCAGCAGAAAGAAGAAAAAACTTATAACATCTGCCCCTATTTAAACAAAAAAGAAAATACATGTGAAAAAAATACATTCAAACATAAATAGTCTTTAAATAACATAACAAGTCAAGTCAAGTCATCTTTATTTAAAGAGCACAGTTAAAACAGATAAACTGCTATCAAGGTGCTTAACAAGCCAAAACCGACTCCGTGCCAAAACAACCGATCCAATAAAAATATTCTAAACAATTTCATATTTCTTGAATAAACTACTTTTTACCATTTTCTTAAACAAAAACATTGAGGAAGCTTTTTTACAATTATTATCCAAAACATCCCAGTTTTATTCCTTGAACTGATGTGCATCGTTCCTTTGAATTTGTTCAAATTTTTAGTTTCACAAACATTTCTAGTCCTTTTAATTTATAATTACTGACTCTCTTAATAAAATAAGATTGAATATTTCGAGTTAAATAATTTGTATGAGCTCTGTACGAAACCTGAAGAATTCCATATTCAACCAGTTCATAAAACTTTAATACATTTAATTGGTGAAACAATATGTTAGATGGGTGAGTGCAATGCTTTCCTGTGCTCTTTTCTGTAAAATAAAAATAGAATTTGTAGATGTTTTGCATGCCTTCCCCCAAACTTCAACACAATAAGTCAAATATGGAAGAACTATAGCATTACACAAGCAGTGCTTTATCATTAAATAATTATTTTTGCCTTATATTTGATTTGATGTTTATTCATTCATTTTAAAAAGAACAATACAAAACAGTTTCATCAGATACAAGAATACAAGTAGGATAAAATGAAAGGAGCAGAAAGAAGATGAAATCTTATTATATCTGCCCCTTATTTCACAGTTTGTTCAAACAATGATAACCTTCAAACTACATCACAAAATGAATAACTCTACTTAATTTTTCTAACTGTAATACACAAACACACTAAGCTACATCATAAGTACAACATAAGTGTAATACACAAACACACTAAGCTACATCATAAGTACAACATAAGTGTAATACACAAACACACTAAGCTACATCATATATAGTTTTTGAGCAAGTCCTTTTTGACCTTTTTCTTAAATGTATACATTGATTTTGCATTTTTAACATCACTCTCCAGAGCATTCCACAATCGAACTCCCTGAATTGAGGTAGACCGTCCCTTTAAGCTGGTTCTGAATTGTGGTTTGATGAATATCTGTCCCTTTGAGATTGTAATAACTTTGTCTTTTTATAAAATTTCTTTGGATATTTAAAGGTAATGTGTTATTATGAGCCCTATACATAACTGATAAAATACTATATTCTACCAATTCCTGGAATTTCAATAAATTTAGCTGAAGAAACAAGGTGTTTGATGGGTGACTGAAATGTTTTCTGGTGATTACTCTTACAGCTCTCTTTTGTAAAATAAAAACAGGCTTTGTAATTGTTTTGCACGCTTTTCCCCAAACTTAAATGTGGAACAATGATTGTGTTATACAACATATACAGAGCTTTATCAATTAAAAAATCCCTGACTTTATACAGTACTGCAATTGATCTAGCTATTTTTGTTTTAATGGAATTTACATGATGTTTCCATGTCAGTTTGTCATCAATGATAACACAGCAACACTGTATATAACACTGTATTATATAATACAGCAATAGATCTGGCTATCTTTGTTCTCAAATAATTAAGATGAGATTTCCAGGTCAGGTTTGGTGTCAAGGAAAGAAATCAGGAAGTAGTGAATTTTTTAAGCTTGTGCCCATTTTTAAGAACAATGGTGATGTACAGAGTTGTAGCAACTACAGGGGAATTAAGTTGATGAGCCACACAATGAAGATCTGGGAGAGAGTTGTGGAAGGAAGGCTTAGACAAGAGGTGACTATCTGTGAGCAGCAGTATGGTTTCATGCCTAGAAAGAACACCACAGGTGCCATCTTTGATCTGAGGATGTTGATAGAGAAGAGAGGGTGCGTGGTGGAAGAGCTGTGGTGTTGTATGAGAAAATCTGGAGTGGCAGAGAAGTGTGTGAGAGTAGAGACATACAAAATAGGACATGGAAGACAGTTGGACAGTGGTTACATGTTGTAAGATTAGCTTTAAGGTGGAGGAGGGACTGCATCAAGGATCGACTCTGAGCCCCTTCTTGTTGGCTCTGGTAATGTACAGAATAACAGAAGAGGTCAGGCAGGAATCTCCTTGAACTATGTTTGCAGATGATGACATTGTGATCTGTGGTGGGAACAGGAAACAGGTGGAAGAGAACTTAAGAGAGGTGGAGGCATGAACTTTAAATAATAGGAATGAAAGTTATTTGTAGTAAGACAGAGTACATGTGTGTGTGAACGAGAGGGAGACCGGTGGAACAGTGGGGTTTCAAGGATCAGAGGTCACAAAGGTGCAGGACTTCAAGTACTGGGGTCCACTGTCCAGGAAAAGGGGGAATGTGGTAAAGAGGTTAAGAAGAGAGTCCAGGCAGGTTGGAGCAAAGTTTCAGAAGTGACATGTGTCAAAACGGTGTCAGCAAAGGTCAAAGGGAAAGTTTACAAGACAGTGGTGAGACCAGCTATGTTGTATGGTCTGGAGACAGTGTCATTGACAAAAAGACAGGAGAAAGAACTGGAAGTGGCAGAAATGAAGATGTTGAGGTTCTCCTTAGGAGTGACAAGGATGGATAAGATCAGGAATGAGATCATCAGAGGTACAGCACATGTTGAACAACTGGGAGATAAAGTTAGGGAGGCCAGACTGAGATGGTTTGGACATGTCCAGAGGAGGGACAGTGGTTATATTGGTAGAAGGATGTTAGAAATGCAGCTGTCAGGAAAAATACAAAAATGAAGGCCAAAGTGCAGATAAATGGATGCAGTTAGAGAGGACATGGTGGTAGTTGGAGTACAATGAAGGATGACTCGCTCTTACAACCCCTGAAGCTGAAAGAGCCAAAAGAAATTCAAGTTTTAGAGGAAATTCCTACTTCAGTGGTGTTGAGCTCTTACAGTAAAACCGTTTGAAGTAGATTTATCAAATGCTTTATTCCTTTTTTAAATTATTATCATTGCTTGTTGTAAAGAATAGTGTTCTGTTGTGGTTATGAATGGAATCCCAGAAAGCCTTGTTGCAAAATTTTGCATAATTGTTGGTTGAGGTTTTTCCTCCCATTAAAGAAGTAATTTATTGCATTTTTATACAAGCAGTGATGCACCTCCTGCACTTTCCACAAAAGTGTCCAGAACTTCACTTCACCTATTGTTACTGTGTTGCTTTGTGTTCTCCAGATCCTGAACGACAGTTGAAACTTTATTTTAAGCATAATGACCAGTACAAAAAAAGGGGGATAAATACCACAAACAATACCAGCTTGTTCAAGTGAAATAGGCTTAATCTTATTTGTTCAATTAAAGCAGCTTAAAGCAAAAAGCATGCATTGCATCATAAAACGGAGCTTTAGAAATGCCAAAAGTCTTATAAAATAACAAAGAGTTGGCTTTAATGCTCACATTGGGTCTTTGTTCAGATTGTGGTCATTAATATTAAGTAGCAATCATTGTAATCTACATATTGCCTATATTTAATTGCTGTTTTCGGGTTAAATTGTGTCAATGTTTGGGGTACAGCATGTAAAACCATAACAAAGCCTATTTTTATTCTGCAAAAAAGAGCTGTAAGAATTATAACAAGAAAGAGTTATTGTCACCCTTCTAATGTTCTGTTTTGTCAATTGAAATTACTTAAGTTTTATGATTTGGTGGACTATAATATTCTTATACTTATGTTTAAAGCTCAGAATTGCTTGCTACCATCAAACATTCAAGCATATTTTGTAAAAAGGAAGAGTTGTTATAATTTGAAGGGAATAGATATTTTTGTTAAACCTAAGTATAGGACCAGTTTAAAGGGTCGGTCTACTACAATACAGGGAATGGGTCTATGGAATGGTTTGGAGGATGATGCAAAATTAGTGAAGTCAATGTTTAAATTCAAGAAAAAGATCAAAACTATTTTGTTGGAAAGATATAACTGATTAATGTATATTTTGTTAAACATGAAATTTTGATGAGTTAAGTATTTTGCTGTATTATATATGAATGATTATTGTTTGAATTGATTTTGTTTAAGAGGGAGCAGATATGATAAGAAATTTTCTTCTGCTTCCTTTCATTTTATGTTTGTTTAGGGGCCAAGATGGTGTAGTGGCAGGGGAACCGACTTGGGAACCGAAGGACCCAGGTTCAAACCCCAGTCACGGCATAACTTGTGGTGTGTTTGAGCAGCACATCTCATCCCAATTGCTCCCCGGCGCGCTTTCTATAGCTGCCCACTACCCCATCTGGTGGTGATTGGGTTAAATGCAGAGTCAAATTTCGTCTTGTATGGAAACATGCACAGATGACAAAAATGTGACATTATTATTATTTTTTAAATTTTTGAAAATGTATTTGTGTTTTTTTAATGGAAACAAAATGAAATGAATGAATAAATAAAAAATAAATAAAATAAATGTGTACGCCTTTGTGGTGGAGCACACATGATGATGGAGATGACAATTCCTCTACTGTAAATTAGTAGAAAAATGTATATTTTCCCATGTTTAGAAGGTACATCCACACCATGTTTTCTTTATTTTTTACCATTACCATACCATTTTATTTGTAAAGCACTTTAAACAGGAACAAGTCCACCAAAGTGCTGGACAAACAAACACGCAACAGGCAACACATACAATGAAGTACAACACGAAAAACATAAAAACATTGCAGATCATAAATCAAACGATCCAATACAAATCAGCTGGCATTGAAAGCAATGGAGTAGTAGTGAGTTTTTAACCGGGATTTGAAAACCGAGAGGGAGGGGGCCTGTTTGATGAGCAGCGGTAACTCGTTCCAAAGTCTTTTTGACAATACTGTATCTTTGAATCTCGCCCAACACTTTTTACCCTTTCAATAAAAGGCCATCGTATATGCTCTCACCCCCCTCCCTTCCACGGCAGCCACAGAGCTCCAGCCGTTTGTAACTTCAGCTTGTTCCCATCGTCTTTCACAAAAGGTGTGTACTGTTTACAAAACCGTGGCAAATGTGACACTTACCACGTCGGCGGGGTACAAAGCTCCAGCCGTGTGATCTGGACCTGGCAATGAAAGATGAAAGCTCAGACCAAGATCGGGGCTCTGAAACTTGTCTGTGTGACGCTCTCAGACAGACAGGTGGAGGGAGAAAACCAGGAGAGCAGAACAGGGCGAAACGAGGGTTAAGTCCCTGCCAAGGCCAGGTTCATTTCTTTCCTGTTTGATACACTTTGATATGAACACTTCAGACTGTGAGGTTAAGGGGCGATGAGCAGGGACTTGTCAGACTCTTTATGGGATGCACCGTTTGTTTATTAATCACTAGGTTCTGTGATGTGTCTCTCATCACGCCAACAGGTATAATTAAGCTTTAAAGGGCACGGGAGACTTGAGGTGTCTGCAGTTCATTTTATCTTCTTGTTCCTTTTGAAGTCTCTGCAGCATGCGTAAGATGTGAGTGTACAGTGAAGGGTGTGCATACTGTAGGTGAGTAAATCTGTGTACGGTCAGAAAGACGCTCGATGAAGAGTTGGTCTGTGGTTTTCTGTGTTGCATGACCTGAAAAGTCTGCTTTACACGCCAGCTCGTTTAACCTGACACGCTTTGTTTAGCCTTGGTGGATGCTGTCATTTTGAGCCCTGACAGTTCAAAGGTTGTCAGATTTTGATGGCCAGGTATTGTGCTGAACATCTTGGGTTCCCAGCAGGCAGCTGCGGCGGCCTCTTATGCAGCAAAAGCATGTGGCTGATTGAAACTGGACAAAAAGTCACCTGATAGCGACGGTCGTAGACTGTAGCAAAAAAATTAAAGAATTGGGATTAACACCAGAGAAATATTAGAATTTTATACGTTCTTTATCGCTTCACATGTCCTAAAATTGATTTGTGGTGTCAAATGAGATATCTTGAGTGGGACATCATGTAGGAATGTAAACAAGTCAGCACTGCACTTGAAGCCTTGATCTTCGGCTTGTCTTTCAGCAAGATATATTCTTACTTTTTTCTTTTTTTTAACTCCAGCACAGTCTATTGTGGCCTTTTTTGGATACTTTTAGGCAAATCGCAGAACTAAAATAGCTCCTGTGAGGCAATCGAAACACCTTTGTTAGCCTGTACGTGTGCCAAATCGTTGCTCGTGGTGTCTGATGTGATCTGTTTTGTTTCTGTTCAATGTACGTCTCTGTCAAGAGCAGGCAGAGGTGTGAATAGATGAAAAGTTCTCTCTTTTACTTTGGCAGAAAGGCCAAAGCAGGCGAAAAGTCAATAGTTTGTCACCTTTCATTCTGAATCCTCCTGTTTTGACCCCTCATGTGAGAAAAATGGTACATTTCATGCAGAAAATGGTTAGATTTGGTGTTACAGTATGCAAAACAGACAGAGGAATAATTCACAATTAACCCTGGCTAGTTTTAGGTCCATTAGAATCAGACTTTACCTTCTGATCACCATGAAATTTATGATAAAAGGTTGATAAAAGTTCAGGCTATCAGTACTAACACATTTGATATAGTCTTTGAAATGTTGCCATTAAAGCATAGTCATAAATAAACACTCATCCGAGTCTCAGAGGGGTACACGTGATCAGACGGATAATAGAAACATAACCATCTGAGACTGCATGTACCATGAGTAACATGCAAATAATGCAGCTTTCATCATCCACTAAAATTACCAAGAAGCCAGGATACCTCAATGCCTGGCAGGATCTCAAAATGCTTCATGTTTGTGAGTGATACAGTAGTAAAGGATTTGCTTGCAGAGTGGTAAAGTAACATGTTTCAGACTGCAGGGACTTGACATTTTGTCAATGATTGGCTTTGCTTTAAACAATCAAACTGCCTAGTGTTGTTTTACTGGAGCTAATGAAAGTTAAATATTGTATTACATGTAAATACTGTCTTGGGAACAAGACATGACCTCTAATAAATTACTTGTTATATACTGTGTTGGGTTGTTTCCTTTCATTGTGGACAATACAAATTTACCATAAAAAAGGGGGAAACCTGTATTGGCAATCAACAATAAAGGCCCCAAAAAAGTTTTTAAAAAAATCCTATTTTTGATCACATAAATAATTAAGTTGGTATTCTTTTTGCATTTTTATTTTTATATTTTTTTATTTCAGGTTTGCTACTTAGTCTAGCGCCGTAACAAAATAAAATTAAAATGTAAAGGTTCTAAAAATAGTTACATTAATATAATAAACTTTATTTACATAGCACTTGTGCAAAACAAACATATGCACATTTACACCAAACATGAATCATAATTGTCCCCCCCAAGGGTTTCAAGTGGTGCTGAAGCTCATATGAAGTTAAGAGATTCTAGTGAAACAATACAATAAAATGTGACACTATATTGTTTACATTATGCCTTTGTAAATCATCTAACATCACTTACCTTTTTACAAAATAAATGAAAAGAATTAATAGGTTTGTCTAAAATTTGACTAAGGTGATTTTAACCTATTTCACATAAATATGCACATAATGGCATGAGCATTTTTTTTTACAAGTTTTATCATTTATATATTTTATGAATAAAACAATTTAATGGGTCTTCTTGAGGTCTTCTTAATAATGAATTCAACGCACTTTTCATTAATGAAAATCTCAAAGTGCTACAAAGTGCAACAGAATTAAATGTCAATAAAACAAAAGTAAAACAAGTAAAATCAATAACAGTATCAACTAAGATCAAAAGTAGAATCATGAGGAGGTAGAGTATGCTCGGTTGAAAAGAAAGGTCTTCAAGCCGCTCTTAAAGTCAACCACAGACTGTGGGGCTCTCAGACAGTCAGGAAGAGAGTTCCACAGGCGGGGGGCAGCCACACTGAAAGCCCGGTCTCCCATGGTCCTTAATTTGGTTCTCGGAATGTGAAGGAGATTACTGTTCTGTGACCGCAGCGACCGGGTGGATGAGTATGGAATAAGAATATCCTTCAGATAATCTGGTGAAGTTCCGTGTAAGCATTGATGTGTAATGAGAGCAGTTTTGTACTGAATTCTGTAGGCGACAGGAAGCCAATGAAGGTTATGGAGAATGGGCGTAATATGTTCAAATTTACGAACTCTCAACAAGATCCTTGCTGCACTGTTTTGAATATATTGAAGTTTCTGAAGGTTTTTGCCAGGGATTCCAATAAACAGGGAGTTGCAGTAGTCGAGCCTGGAGGAGACAAAAGCATGGACGAGCTTCTCAGCATCGGAAAAAGTTAGGGATGGGCGAAGTCTGGAGATGTTTCGAAGATGGAAGAAGCAAGTTTTAAACAGAAGCTTAATGTGATTTTCAAATGTAAGATTGGAGTCCATTTTTATTCCAAGATTAGTAACAGAGGTGGAGAGGGGGATGTCTTGTCCAGAAAAGGAAAGTGTTGTTATAGGAGATGTTTGTACCTGGTGAGGGGTGCCAATCAGTATGGCCTCAGTCTTGGAGCAGTTTAATTGAAGAAAGTTCTGATTCATCCATGCCCTAATTGCCTCCAGGCAGGCAGAGAGGGCAGTGAGTGAAGATGGAGATGACAAGGTGGAAGATGAGGATGCTCCAGTCCTGATGTAAAGCTGTGTATCGTCGGCATAACAGTGAAAAGAAATGTTGAACTGATTAATAATTTGACCTAAAGGCAGCATGTAAAGGGAAAACAGCAGGGGCCCCAGAACTGACCCCTGAGGGACACCACAGGAGACACAGACTGTCTGGGACGTGGCGTTGCCAAGACTAACACATTCCAGCCTATTGGAGAGGAAAGATTTGAACCAGTCCAGGACGGTGTCGCAGAGACCGACCTCCACATGAAGACGGTGGAGGAGGATACTATGGTCCACAGTGTCGAAGGCTGCAGTGAGGTCAAGGAGGACAAGGATGGAGGGAGAGCCAGTGTCAGCAGCCAAGAGGACATCATTGGTAACCCTCAGCAATGCAGTCTCTGTACTGTGAGCTGCCCTGAATCCAGACTGGAACTTCTCATACAGGGAGTGTTGTTGTAGGTGGTCCTGCAGCTGAGCAGCAACAGCTTTTTCCAGCACTTTAGACAGAAAAGGGAGGTGTGAAATTGGGCGGTAATTAGAAAAAATGTTGGGATCCAAATTAGATTTTTTCAGAAGAGGCCTAATGATGGCAGTTTTTAGAGGCAGTGGAACATGACCAGATTGTAGAGACTGATTTATTATTTGAGTGATTAGTGGGCCTATTGCAGAGTGATTGGTTTTTATGAGAGACGAGGGGAAAGGATCCAGGGCGCAGGATGAAGGCTTCATTTTCTTGATGATGGCCTCCACCTCACTCTGAACAACTTCGTCAAAGCTGTTTAGGGTCCCAGAATGCAGACGGGTAGGTGGCACACTGAGAACAGGGAGGTTGTGGAGCTGAGATCTGATAGTGTCAACTTTGGTTTTAAAAGACGAAAGAAACAGGTCGCATTTTTGAGCAGAGTCCTCAAGAGTTTGTTTAATGGGATTAAGCAGACGAGTTATTGTGGAGAAGAGCTGTTTAGAGTTTCCAGGGCAGGTGTTGATGATGTTAGAATAATATTTGGAGCGTGCTTCTTTAAGAGAATAGGCGTACGCTTTCTGATGTTCTTTATATGCCTGCTTATGCACAGAGAGACCAGATGATTTTACACGTCTCTCAATAGCACGGCCAGTTGCCTTCATCTTGCGCAGCTCATCAGTGTACCAGGGGGCTGAACGCGAGAAAGACACCAGTCTTGTCTTCAAGGGGGCGTGTAGGTCCAGGAGCTCCCGAAGAGATTGGTTGTAGTAATCCACAGAGTCATCTGCAGAAGGATGATTGACAGCGGTCAGGGTGTGAAGATCAGCAGACAGAACATCAGGGGAAATGTTTTTAAGGTCACGGAACTGGATGGGTCGTTTTGGGTTTGAAGCAGGCGAAGATGAAGGCACTTCCAGGGAGATGACCCTGTGGTCTGAGACACCCAGGTCATATACAGATAAGTTATTGATGAGTACAGTGTCTGTAATCACCAAATCCAGAGTATGCCCCCTGCTGTGCGTAGGGGCGTCAACATGTTGAGTGAGATTAAGAGAGTCCAAAAGAGACTTAAAATCTGTTGCCAGAGGTGAAGAAGAATTGTCCACGTGGATATTTAAGTCGCCAAGAAAAATAGTCTTCACAGGGGAGGTGCAGAAAAAAGTGAGGAGGTCATGCATCTCTGAGTTAAATGAAACATACAGCAACAGTAATTAGAGAGACAGGTAGGGAGGTACTTGGTGTGTCATCTGGACAGAGAAAATATAAGGAAACCTGTTGGTGGAACAGTGAAGTACGGGTAGCTATTCACAAAAAGAGGTTGCCAAGAAGAAATATGACAGTGAGATGACTGAAAAGAGTAGACAGGTCTACTGTACAAGGAAATGCAACATAGAACTAAGAAGGAGGTAGCTAAGGCAAAGCAGAAGGCATATGATGAGCTGTATGGGAGGCTGGAGACTAAAGAGGGTGAGAAGGACTTGGTGAGACTGATGGGTCAGGTTGGAAAGGATATGCAGCAGGTTAGGCTTGTTAAACATAGGAATGGTAATGTTCTAACAAGTGAGGAGACTGAGATGGGAAGATGGAAGGAGTACTTTGAGGAGCTAAATAATGAAGAGAATGAAAGAGAAAAAATAGTAGAGATCATAGAAACTGTGGACCGGGAAGTGCAAAAATAGTGAGGGTGAAGTTCAGAAAGCTCTGAAAAGAATGAAGAAGGGGAAGGCAGTAGGACCTGAGGACATACTAGTGGATGTTTGGAAATGTCTTGGAGAGATGGCAGTGAGGTTTTTGACTCAAATATTCAATGAAATATTTGAGGGTGAGAAAATCCCTGAGGAATGGAGAAGTGTGGTTGTGCCCATTTTTAAGAACAAGGGTGATGTACAGAGTTGTAGCAACTACAGGGGAATTATGTTGATGAGCCACACGATGAAGATCTGGGAGAGAGTTGTGGAAGGAAGACTTAGACAAGAGGTGACTATCTGTGAGCAGCAGTATGGTTTCATGCCAAGAAAGAGCACTGCAGATGCCATCTTTGCTTTGAGGATGTTTATGGAGAAGTACAGAGAGGGTCAGAAAGAACTCCATTGTGACTTTGAGGGTTTATGAAAGGGTGCTGAGGGAGGAGGTGTGGTATTGCATGAGGAAATCTGGAGTAGCAGAAAAAATATTAGACCGGTACAGGACATGTATGAGGACAGCAGAACAGTGGTGAGATGTGCTGTAGGAGTGACAGATAGCTAAGGTGGAGGTGGGAGTGCATCAAGGATCGTCTCCGAGCCCCTTCTTGTTTGCTCTGGTGATGGACCGACTAACAGATGAGGTCAGGCAGGAATTCCCATGGACTATAATGTTTGCAGATGTCATTGTGATCTTTGGTGTGTACAGGGAACAGGTGGAAGAGAACTTGGAGAGGTGGAGGTATGCACTTGAAAGAAGAGGAATAAAAGTCAGCCGTAGTAAGACAGAGTGCATGTGTGTGAATGAGAAAAAGAGACAGGTGGAACAGTGAAGCTACAAGGAGCAGAGGTCACAAAGGTGCAGGACTTCAAGTACTTGGGGTCCACTGTCCAGGAAAAGGGAGAATATGGTAAAGAGGTGATATCCAGACAGGATGGAAGTGATGGAGAAAGTTTCAGGAGTGATTTGTGACAAAAAGGTGTCAGCAAAGGTCAAAGGAAAAGTTTACAAGACAGTGGTGAGACCAGCTATGTTGTATGGTCTGGAGACAGTGGCACTGACAAAAAGACAGGAGAAAGAACTGGAAGTACCGTAGCAGAAATGAAGATGCTGAGGTTCTCCTTAGGAGTGACAAGAATGGATAAGATTAGGAATGATGTAATCAGAGGTACAGCACAGGTTGAACAACTGGGAGATAACATTTGTACCACAGTCTGGTGTGGTTAGACCCAAATGCAGGAAGACACAGGAAGCATTAAGTGAAACAAAAATGGATTTATGCAGTAAACAAAAACAAAAGGTTGACGTAGCAGCAACAAGTTTCAAAATAATGCAGGGGGAAACACAAGGAGGCACGAGACACCTGACAAGCTTACAGAACAACGAGCCAACATGGAATGGCGATCAAGAGTAGTTTATGTAGAATTGAGAGAGAGTGAAAAATGAAAGCACCTGGGATGATTACGGTACTAAATACAAATAGGTGTGTGAGTGATACTTGGCTGGAGAGACTGACCGAGTGGAGAGTGAAGAGTGGCACAGAAATGCAGGGAGATAGAGTCAAAACACAAGGATCTCAAGGCACAACATAAATCATGAGGGAAACAGAGACTAAACAAAAACTCAAAGAAAATAACGGAGAAATACAGATTAAGCCAGTTAGAGAGGTCAGACTGAGATGGTTTGGACATGTCCAGAGGAGGGACAGTGGGTGTATTGGTAGAAGGATGTTAGAAATGCAGCTGCCAGGAAAAAGACAAAGAGGAGGTATATGGATGCAGTTAGAGAGGACATGGAGGTAGTTGGAGGTAGGACAGAGGGTGCAGAGGACAGAGTGAGGTGGAGGAGGATGACTCGCTGTGGCGACCCTTGAAGAGGGTAAAGCTGAAAGAAGAAGAAGAAGCCAGCCCTACTTTCAGTTTTTAGTTAGCATTTTGCTTATTTTAGCGTTTAATTAAGCCTTTGCTGATTTTAGCTTTTAGCTTTATTGTGATCCTGTTTTCTAATGTACACTTTTTAACCTACTCAGTATAATGATGTAATTTTTTTGTTTTTATCAGGCTTATTAAGGTTTTCTTCCCCATGTTTCTATTCCTGTATCAGCTGATCCATTCACTGTGGTGCATGTAAAGTGGGAGGAGACCGTGCAGTCCTGTGCAGATGGGGAAAGTCCCCAGTCGTGTGGTAGATCTAGGGAGAGGTTGTGATATTTGCTCTTATTGCCCAAAGAACTTGGCATTTATGAGACTCACCACAAACACATTCCCCACAGCCCAAACTTGAGACGCTGCACCAGCTACATCAGATGAAATAGCTGCTGCAGGTGATTTATGGTGGAGTGTGGAAGAAAATCTTAATTCAGGTGCTCCTTTAAAAAAGAAAATGAAATAAGTTAATTATGTTTACAGTTGCTTTACTTTGAGTACGTTGATGAATGGGTTTCAAATCTTGCACAGCTGTGAACTATTGAGAACACTGCTCTGTATTTCTGGTTCATGGAGTTTACACGTTATTGCCTTGATGTTATTATCAAAAGCATTAATGGACCTGGATGTTACATCAGCCATTTGCCAGGTTTTCTATCAAAGCACCATTTTCTGGTAAATACTGAACCTTTAACACTCCACAAAGGTCAATTGATTGCCCTCAGTGCTTAAAGGGTGTGATTTGACTGGATTGTGTGTGCATTGTATGTAATCAGCATGGAGTCCAAAGGGGAATGCACATAAGTTGCCATGCCTCTCACGCACAACGGGGGTGATTGGATTTTCACTGCCTTCACAGGGCACAATTTATGGCCATTATGGTGGTCTATTTCCAGCTATACTGATGGATTCTGCTCAATTATTGTCCATTATGGAGAAAGATGGTAGCACAGCCATGCCAGAAATAACTGATTCCAGCAGCAGCCCATTACAGTGAAATCATACCTGGATGTTAAGCCAATAAAGATATAAAATAAAATAATATTCTGTTGCTTTTGACAGTTCATGTCTTTAAATTGAAGCTAGAGTTATGATGCTTGCAACACAGTTTAATGTGTTTGTGAGCATGCACATTTATTTTAATATAAAACAAAGTAAATTTGCAATCTGAATGTCAAGATGTGTTATTTTTGACTTATTGCTACCATTTTGGTGAATCTTGTCTTCATCAAAGCTGAGAATTCTGTTCTGCGACTCCAGCCAAAACTAATTTTTTTTTTGTAGCCTTCTTTTTATCATTACTTACAAAGAATCACAAACACAAAGTATATGCATGTTTGTGTTTTCAGTGATATTTTCATCTCATACTGATATAAAATTTAAATGATTATGTTTGCTCAAGAACCCAAAGTGGAGCAAATGAAGGTGAAGACAGATGTGGATGCTTCAATTTTCCCACCCTAATTTTGTTGTAACAGTCAGGGGATTCAACCTCTAGATCACAGGCTCACCTTCTCTAACCACTGCTCCACCACTCCCTTTATTTTTAATGTTTGATTTGAGTTCTTTAGGTGAAGAGATCTGGTTAAGTTCGGAAGAACATCATGATCTTGGTTTTAAATACACATTTAACGGGTAATCTCAACTTCATCAACACATGTCCTACTTGCACAACATGCACCAGCTCTTTCTTCTGGATATATACATGTATACAGTATATATATATATATATATATAT
>JBBPBX010026484.1:23278-38053 GCA_038048925.1 Garcialebias charrua | reverse complement strand
TTTTAAATAAAAAATTTTAGAATAACAGAGGTACAGACACACAATTTGCTCATTTTAAATACTGAAGAGATTTAAAATAACACTCAAAAAGCATTTTTTATTTGATTTTCAAATTAAAAAAAAAAAAAAATGATGGAGAAGAGAGAATTTCCTCATTAAGCTCTTCACATCTCTGAATTTTAAACAGAATTGGTGTGCACAACTGCACATTGTTAGTTAAAAATTGCATTTTTAACGTTTTTCTGTGTAAAATTAATGACTTCAGTTTATTTTAAATGAAAAGTTTAAAATAACAAATGAAAGTACATTTTTCACTCCAAAGAAGCAAAGAAAGCAGACCAAATTTGAACATGTCACAAGACAACTAATTGATAAAAGTCACTGATTTTTATTTGAAGTAACATCATTACTGTTCTGTTATGCTGAGCCCACGAACACTCGTTTATTTTAAATAAAAATTGTTTAAAATAACGAACAGAACGTCCTTTTTCACTCCTGATAACTGTCAAATGCAGTACAAAATCAGTTTCACTGAGACTGCAAGACATCTTTTTAAAGGCATGCTCAAGCAGCATCCTGTCACATGTTAGCGAAGTCATTGCATTTAAGTCAGCCCTCTTTTATAAGTGTTTGAGTAAGAAAAAACGGAAATCAGGCTGCCTGGGTTAGTTAGTAACTGTTGTTTGAACGTAAGTTCTATTTTAAAGTTAACACTGCAAGAGTGCATTTAACTTTTACAAAGTTCATTGAGGGTAAAAACCTGAAAAAAGGTACCTATGAATACTTATTACACAGTGAAACGCGTAAACCTCAGCTGATTAGTTTATTTGACTCAGTGCTACATTAAAAGTGAATATTTATTTGCAAACACTAACATGAGACAAATCTGTTGATTTTTTTTTCCACACAAAATCAATACAATAATGGACGTTAAACAGGGTGAAACAAGTGAGAGGGTCCACTCCATCAGGACCCCACAGTGGCTCAGACAAGACCCAGAGTACATGAAACGATTTCAAAGGGGCGCACGTCCTAAAGATAAGAAAGATGGTCACAAACAACGTAGTGAAGGTGTCCGCTGGAACAATGAGCCGGAGTGGCTCAGACAAGACCCAGAGTACATGAAACGATTTCAAAGGAGCACACGCCCTGTCCCTGCACCTCGGACGAAGCTGCCCGAGATAAGCAAAAAACCACAAACGGTGGACGCCCGCTCTTTAAGTGACCCTCCGCGGTCTACACCGAGCAAAGCTCCTGCCCCTGCACTGCGGACTGGACAGTCCGGGAGTAGCAAAAGGTCACAGAAGTTCCAGGAAAAAGGCAACATACCTCTAAGCTCTGAGGAGATAGTGGACATAAGTTGGTTGTTTGAAAACTTGAATGATACAGAGGATGACCGAACTGGTACATTGAGTGACCTTGTCTTTGATAACTCAGAGCACATGGATAACTCAGAGCACACAGTTAGTGACAACAATAGCAAACGACAAAGAGAAAAACTTCTCAAAAAAGGCCTTGAGCTACAACATCAGTTTAAACAATCAGTGATGAAACAGTGCGCTGTAACTGCTGTTGAGGCTCACATGCAAAACAAAACACCCTCTGAGGTGTGCCCAGGTCAAAAGGTCGTATCCCAGTCGCAAAAAATAGGCGAGGTTCTCTCTCCTATAAAAAGCGAGAATAAACACCGTCGTCTCAGAGGTCCTCTGACCCCAGAAGAGGCAGAGAACATGCGTCGGTTGATAAAAGAGTGGGATGATACTAGCGAGAATGAACACTATCGTCTCAAAGGCCTTCTGACCTCAGAAGTGGTGGAGTACACGCGTCGGTTGTTAAAAGAGTTGGATAATACTAGCAAGAATGAACAAGATTTTCAAACTGACATACACCGAAATGTTGGTACCAGTTGGAACAGTGACTCAAAATGGTTTAAAGGGAGCCCCGCCCCTGAAGCACCTCAGATTGAAAAATCTGAGACAAGCAACGAACCACAAAAGGTAGGTGTTCACTCTCTAAGAGACCCACAACGGTTCAGATCGAACCAGATGGGTGAAAACCAAGGTCCATCGGTGGGTGGACTTCAAAAGAAATTGAAGGATGAGGACCTATACTCATGTAACTATGCGTGGTCCCAACAGACACCCCCGAGCCTTGGAACTGCACCTCCCGCGCCTCGAACAGAACAGTTCGAGACAGGCAAAGAGTCACGAATGTCCCGGAATAATGGCCCAACACCTCTATGCTCGGAAGAGACAGAGGAAGTAAGTAGTTTGTCAGTAGATTTGAATGTTACTGTGCTTGACCAACCTGATACAATGAGTGGCGTTATCATTGATAATGACACTATCAACATTGACCAACCTGGAGCGATGTGTAGCACTGTCTTTCACAAAGACTCAGAGCACACAAATAACTCAGCGCACACTACTACCAACATTGCCATGGATGTTGACAGCAAACCAATTGCTGACACACAACAACATCCTGAAGGTCATGATGCTGACAGCCAACAAGATGCTGACAGTAAACAAGATTACACAGACAGAGTCACACGTGAACAGAAACGTGGGCCAAGACCTGTGAGGTTTCTGTGTAACTTTATACAAAGGGGGGTGGCTAAGAAAGCTTACCTGCCTATCACACTGGAAGGTGTCCTTGAGCGTGAAGCCCTCCTGGATGGCAGTTCTGATATAACTATTATGTCGGCCAAGCTGTTCGAGGAGCTGAGGACCGCCGCTAACGGTGTTGACATGCAAATACCCTTTGAGAAATGTGCTATTGAGCTACAGGGTCTCGCAGAGACGAGAACAACCCTAACAGCTATGGCTATGGTTCACATGCAGATTGGCGAAATGACACTACGCCACCCGGTGTACGTGTCTAAACTTGACTCATTCCCATTTTTGGTTGGCCAAGATTTTATAAACCGCTTCAACGCGATTATAGATTATGGTCGACGGAAAATGTGGAGCACAGTGAGAAAACCCCTGCCAATACAGGTGCTTCCTAGTTGCGATACAGACTGCCTAACCGCAGGTACCGCAGAGGACACACGGGACTGCTCATCCGAGGACGAGAGCCCGGTAAGTGAACCTTCAACTACAGGTGAGACAGAAGAGACCCAAAAGTTGGACCAAACTCTGGCCCAACAAGAGAACCTCCTCTGTGAGCTGACACATTCAGCACTCCCTGACCACTGCCTACCACAGGTAGTGAAAGGTGTTGCGGTCCAAGGATCCCACACCGAAGACGCTGTACTGTCCTCTGGGACAGGTAATTCGGCAATTAGCCAAGCTTTCAATGAAACCTTGGTTCAAGGGCATCTGAGTCCAGAAAATGACAGTCAACCAAACGCTGACAGTCACTTGGACATCATTGTTGCAGATTACGAGGACCCCTCATCAGACATGAAGGGGGCAAACTCACATTACCTACCACAGGTAGAGAAAGGTGTGGAGATCCAAGGACCCCACACCGAGGTTGCTGTACTGTCCCCTGGGACAGGTAAATCGGCTATCAGCCAAGCTTTCGATGAAACCTTGGTTCAGGGACATTTGTGTCTAGAACTAGTCAGAAATGACATAGTTTTTACAGACTCAAAGAGCCTCTCTTCAGTCGAGAGGTGGGAAGACACACGCAACGACAGTGACCCGTCGCAGTCTGTACAATCAGGCACATCTGCGACTGCGCCGACAGTTGTGACACACCTGAATTACACGGAAAGAGGTAAACGTAAGAAGATACGTTGGCCAAATCCTAAACGATTCCTGTGTACCGTCTTCTCTCAGCTGCGCGAACAGCTTAAACTAAACGGTGGCATCCTAACTTGTGCCCATGGACGGACGTCCTCACCTGTGCTCGTGGTCCCCCATGACCAAAGGGGGGTGATGTTAGGCCATGCCAAAGACAAAGATTTGAATGTACACCTCAGAAACACTTTTGCTTTCGCCCAGAAAAACCTGGAAAGATCCGCTGAAGGACGTAAGGCGTACTATGACCAGAAGGCCTCTCACAATGAACTCCAAGTGGGAGACAGAGTCTGGTACTATACGTTCGCCCCAGCAACCGGGAAAGGAGGGTCCGAGACCGGAACTCTCGCCCGCAAACTAATGCCCAGGTGGACTGGACCTCATCTGATAACAGACAAAGTGTCCTCAGTCGTCTACGAAATCAAAATCAGCAAAGGCCGCAAAGAGCCAATTGCTAAATGGGTACATCGAAATCAGATCAAACCTTACAAGGCGTTCAATGACTCCACAAAAGACAAAGATCTCACAAACTCACCGACTTCATGGGATAATAAGGTCGTCCAAACACAAGTTAGTAAATAAACTAATCAGGTTTAAACTACCATATTTCCCACCCTATAAGTCGCATTGTCCAATTTGAACTTAGAAACGCTAAGCCTAAAACCCACAACAAAAAACTAACCTTAACAACCGTTTAAATCCACGAGATTTAATTTGACCTCGGTCATAAAGTTGAGACCTGTTTTCTTGTGTGTTGCACTTTGGAATCTGACGACAAGAGTGTGTCGAAGCAGTGAAACGTTGTTTCCTTGTTGTTTAGTCATTACTGTTGTCATTAGTTGAGATATTGTTTGGTTCTGAACACTCCCAGCCAAAAAGGTTTTGTATTAACATTGGTTAATGAATGATATGGATTTAACTATGCCAACATGCAGTTCGTTTTGTTAAATCTCAATCGTCGAAGAGTCAATGTAGTTTAAAGCTACTCAAGGTACCATAAACTACATTGACCTCACAATTTCTAAATTGAACCGATTCGATCGTTTCTATTCTAGATTATCTATTCATTTTGATGAGTCTCGCCATAGACTTCAAAATTTATTAGGAATACCAAATCCTACGTCGTTCGTCTAAAAGACAACAGACATTTAGATCAAACTATATTTCATTTTTATTTTAGTTTAACCTAAACTAAGTAATGAATGGAGGAATAGTTTGGAATTAGAGGCCTTCGTTACAGAAGCCCTCCAAAATTTTATAGGTACAAATCCCTATATCTAAATTTACAGAATTGATCCACCCCTTAATTGGTAAGTGTAGCTGATCTAAACCATGATAGCTTACATACCAGGTGCATATAGGTAAGGCTTAATGTAAAATCCCAATCATAAGCCCACCTTAAAAAACCACATAATTGCATGACACATAGAACCAGAGTGGCACTGACTGGAAACCAACCAGCCAACAACCTTCGATGTGGGGACCTGCAGCTCCAACGCTTGGTCTTCAACCTTCATCCAAGGGTCGCCTCCTCTGCGTCAATCGAGGGATCCCCTCTACATGCTGATTATGAAAACAATTGTTGCTGATCAATCAACAAAACTAATCGTTGTGGAATTACTGCTGTGGAATTACCGCTGTGGATTATAAGACTTTGCTTTCCAAGGGATCACAGACTTTGTTTTCCAAGAGTTAACAGACTTTGTTTTCCAAAGGATTAAAAGCTTTTCGCAATGGGATTACCTCCGAACAGTATGGAATTTCCAAAAACTTTATGGGATTATAATTTTTGATTTTTCTTTTCCACTTGCTGGATTACTTCAAGATCAAAGACAGTTCAAGGTTTCCTTTCGTGTTGGACCCCATCCCCAAGGACTGGCGATGGCTTCCAAAAGGGGGGAGATGTAGTGGACCTACCCAGGGTCAAATTAAGGTCTTTGAACTGTCCAGTGATGACCTTTACTGACCTCTCAGTAAAGCAAGACATTTACTACAAAATCATTCATTTAGCTATAATCTGATAACATAGTCACCAATAAGAGACTATTTCTATCTTTGATTTTAAGCTGATGTGATCAAAAGAATAACTTTTGTCATTTTCATGATGTGTGCTTTTAAGCTGTGTTATTCTTTGAGAGTTAAACTGTGTTTCACTGCTGTGTTAAAGGGAAATATCGGGTCACAGAGACCCGACTGTTTTGTTTAGAAATAAGAAGACAGTTTAATCATGAACAAGGCTCCAGCTTTCTCTGTCTGTTCCCTAAACAAAGCTCTCTCTGCTCTGGCTGACCTTGGGCCTGATAAGGCAAGTCCACTCCTCTCTTTGTTCCTGCTTTTTAAGTTCTTACTGTGCGAGAACGCTTCGAGAGTTTGTTGGGAATTTCAAAGAGATGTGAACCTTTCCCAAGAGCTGGGTACGTTTTGGTCAAGAGCTAACGACCTGCGTCTTCAGCTAAGGACTGATAACAGGCTGTTATGAGTCCACCTCGAACGAGCGTTTGTTATTCCTTCCTGGAATAAATTATCTTGAGCCAAGAAACCACGACTGCCACGACTTTTGCCGATGAAAGCGAGTATCACCGACACCGACAAGGTAAACACGCGTGGAGTCCAGCTTGGACTTGCGGGACCGACGACTTGTCAGTCTAAAGTTGACCACAGCTCTTTACCAGAACCAAGGCGGACGTCTTAAGGTAAAGGAGCAGCTGTTTGCTTGCTGGAGGTGTGATGATATCTTAGCTGGACGCGTACGGAAGAGTGTCATCTGGTTTCATAAATGCAAGATAAACTTCCTCTCTTAACCTCCCAATTCTTCTTAAATCTTTCCTCCTATTCTTTCCCCTCTCAACCTAAGCTGGAAACTATTTTAAGTTTAAAGAGCCCTCAGACTAAATATGTTTACATCCAATATTGAAGTCTGTTGTGTTGAATTTAAGTGTGCTGACGTTTTAAATTGAAAGAAAGTGAAATCATGTCAATCAAGTGTAATGGTGTTAATTTAGTTGATTTATTTTAAATAAATGATAGTGTCTCTTTGACATATCAAACTAAGTTAACGTCTTTGTCACTTAATGGCTCTGTTTATTTATCCATCATAAAGATCACAGAGATATTGGGTAAACTGAAAAAGAACAGAATCCGTGAATTTACTATTCAATCTGAATAAGTAAATTAATTAAGATAAAGAGGTCAGTATTAATATTGACCTCCTCATAATTCTTACAATATCCAATATATATTGATTTATTAACTTTCTAGTTTGAGCTTTATAAACATCTGAACCAGTTGATCGGTCTTTATTTGGATTTAAAGTGCAATTAAAATCTCCTCCAATCAAGTTAAATCCTTGAAGAGTAGATATAGTAAGAAACAGATCCTCAAAAAATTTTGGTTTATTTTCATTTGGGCCATATACACTCACCAAATTTAAAGTAATTGAGGAAATGTTACCCTGAACAATTATGTATCTACCAGCTGAGTCTTTTATTGTTTGTAAAGTATGAAATGGAATACTTTTGTGAATCAAAATAATTACGCCTCTTGCATAATTGTTATATGATGCATGTATCACCTGACCCGGCCATCTATTCTTTACAGCTTTTATCTCACAATTTGTTAAATGTGTTTCTTGAAGAAAAATTATCTTCGATTTAAGCTGTTTAATCCTATTCATGACCTGTTTCAGTTTAGTTCGTTTCCTAAGTCCCCTCACATTCCAGCTTGTAACTTTTATATAAGAGCTATTATCCATACTTTGCTTTTAATAAGACAATGCATAAAGCTGAGTTAACATAAAGTGCACAAAAAATGTGAGTAAAATAAAATAAGCGACTAAATAAAAACAGAAAACCCTGAAAATAGTACATTACACTCAAACCCCCCCCCTACTCAGAATAATAAAGGGGTCTTAGCTAATCCACTAATAAGAGGAGTAGCTGAGCTATGAAACCCACTTCGAAGGCAGTAGTGGTGTCCGTGAACCATACACCATACCGTAGTAAAACACAAATATAGCAAAACCCATACATAGCCATAAATTCCCTCTTCCAAGATGTGCTTAATCAAAAGTATTTCGTATTAATGTGACACATCCAGCCGGCAGGTACACATTGTAACAGCATTGTACGAACATATGCAAATATCCTGTCTAACAAGAAAAATAAAAATAAAATAAAGAGTCACTCCGTAGCTGCCTATGATTTATGTATACTGTATGTGAAATATTAACTAGATAATATTCCAACTAGGGTATACAAACGCAGCTAACAATCATAAGCAGTTAATTTTTTGGTTCACAAGTGAACCACTCACCAGTAATCAGTCCTGTCCAGCGTGTGTGCAGAGGAAGTCTCGGGCCTCCTTAGGAGAAGAAAACAGTTTTATCTTCCCCTTGTGCAGGACCCTCATTTTACATGGATTATACTGAAACCCTCTGAACATTCCTTTTTCAGCCATAAGTTTCCTGATGTCGTCAAACTCGGCTCGTTGTCGGATGGTTTCCCCTGAAAGATCCTGATTAAAAAAAAGTTTATTTCCATCATGTTCAATGTTACGTTGTTTTGTCGAGCGGAAAACAAACTCCCGATCTTGGAAGTTCAGGAAACGAATGAGAACGGCTCTGTGTTGGTTCGGTTTCGGAGGTGCCAGGGTACGATGGGCCCTCTCGATGGTGAAGGATCTCTCGGTCTCCAGCCAGCGCGGCAGCATCTCCCGTATGAAATCCAGCAATGGCCGCTGTCCCTCGGCGCCCTCCCGGAGCCCAAAAAGACGCAGATTCTTCCTTCGGCCTCGATTCTCCAGATCGTCCGTCTTAGCTTCCAGGTAGGATATTTTCTTCAAAGCTTTAGCAAGATTAGCCGTGCTAGCTTCTAGAAGCTCCTCCGCCGACACGATTCTTTTTTCAGCTTCCTCCAGTCTGTTAGCATTGGTGTCAACGTTTTGCTTCACCTCTGCTATGTTTTTCTCCAGCGAGGCGATGGACTTCGTCATTTCACCCATACGGTTATCAATGTTGTCCAGTTTGTTTCCAAATCCACCGAACTCTGAGCGTAGCGACCGGATTTCCATTAGCACCGTGCTAAGATCACACATGCTATCAGTGCTAGCGGCCTCCCCTTTGTCTTGATCCGTTGTCGAAATATTAGCTTTCGCTGCTTTTTGGGGTCCGCGGCTTCGTGTAAAAATATCACAGTCCTTAACAGTGGTCTGTTTTGACATGTTCGGATCCAGTTTACGCTGAGTTTTTCAAAGTTTTCGGTGCAGGTCACACGGAGCATCCACTTTAAGCTGCCATCTTGGCTCGCGGTACCACAGCGCCCCGGGATGGCGTGCTGTTGACCTCAACTCGGGATGTTGTGAGTCGATGGGCGGAATACTTCGAAGACCTCCTCAATCCTACTGGCACGTCTTCCACTGAGGAAGCGGAGCCTGGGGACTTTGGGTCGGGCTCTCCGATCTCTGGAGCTGAGGTCACCGAGGTGGTTAAAAAGCTCCGCGGTGGCAGGGCTCCAGGGGTGGATGAGATTCGCCCTGAGTTCCTTAGGGCTCTGGATGTTGTGGGGTTGTGTTGGCTTACGCGACTCTGCAATATTGCGTGGACATCGGGGGCAGTTCCCTTGGATTGGCAGACTGGGGTGGTGGTTCCCCTATTCAAAAAGGGGGACCGTAGGGTGTGTTCCAACTATAGGGGGATCACACTCTTAAGCCTCCCTGGTAAGGTCTATTCAGGGGTTCTGGAGAGGAGGGTCCGTCGGATAGTCGAACCTCGGATTCAGGAGGAGCAGTGTGGTTTTCGTGCTGGTCGTGGAACACTGGACCAGCTCTACACCCTCAACAGGGTCCTGGAGGGCGCGTGGGAGTTTGCCCAACCAGTTTACATGTGCTTTGTGGACTTGGAAAAGGCATTCGACCGCGTCCCTCGGGGGGTTCTGTGGGGGGTACTCCGGGAGTATGGGGTACCAGGCCCATTGATATGGGCTGTTAGGTCCCTGTACGACCGGTGTCAGAGCTTGGTCCGCATTGCCGGCAGTAAGTCAGGCTCGTTTCCAGTGAGAGTTGGACTCCGCCAAGGTTGCCCTTTGTCACCGATTCTGTTCATAACTTTTATGGACAGAATTTCTAGGCGCAGCCAAGGTGTTGAGAGGATCCGTTTTGGTGGCCTTAGAATCGCTTCTCTGTTTTTTGCAGATGATGTGGTCCTATTGGCTTCATCAGATCGTGATCTACAGCTTTCGCTGGAGCGGTTTGCAGCCGAGTGTGATGCGGCCGGGATGAGGATCAGTTCCTCCAAATCCGAGGCCATGGTCTTGAGCCGGAAAAGGGTAGCATGCCCTCTCCGGGTCGGGGATGAGGTCCTGCCCCAAGTGGAGGAGTTTAAGTATCTCGGGGTCTTGTTCACGAATGAGGGAAAACTGGAGCGTGAGATCGATAGGCGGATAGGTGCAGCATCCGCAGTGAAGCGGGCTCTGTACCGGTCTGTCGTGGTGAAGAGAGAGCTGAGTCGAAAGGCAAAGCTCTCAATTTACCGATCGATCTACGTTCCCACCCTCATCTATGGTCATGAGCTTTGGGTTGTGACCGAAAGAACGAGATCTCGGATACAAGCGGCTGAAATGAGTTTTCTCCGCAGGGTGTCTGGACTCTCCCTTAGAGATAGGGTGAGAAGCTCAGTCATCCGGGAGGGACTCGGAGTAGAGCCGCTGCTTCTCCACATCGAGAGGAGCCAGTTGAGGTGGCTCGGGCATCTGGTTAGGATGCCTCCTGGACGCCTCCCTGGGGAGGTGTTCCGGGCATGTCCCACCGGGAGGAGACCCAGAGGAAGACCCAGGACACGCTGGAGGGACTATGTTTCTCGGCTGGCCTGGGAACGCCTTGGGATTCCCCCAGAGGAGCTGCTCCATGTGGCTGGGGAGAGGGAAGTCTGGGCCTCCCTACTTAGGCTGCTACCCCCGCGACCGACCCCGGATAAGCGGACGAAAATGGATGGATGGATGGATGGATGGGTGTGCTGCAACGTTTTTGCATCTCTGTTGTTCAGAACCACCTGGGACTCAATTTTATTATACACTTTAGACATTCACTCATAAACATCCTCATAAAAGTCACATATAGGGAATGGAATGAGCACTATGGTTATAGGTGGCGGGATGACATCACTCTCGCCCCCTGTGCCTATGCTCACTCACAATTATGCATTTAGACAATAAGGGTCTGGGTTAGAGTTGGAGTGGAGGGGAAACTGGTATAATGCCAGCCTTTGCTCCTTCTCTTTCCTTTTTAAGTGCACTTTACAACAACACACACCAACAACACATTTGGCGGTGGGGGGGTGTGTGTCGAGGTCTAGATTTGTTAATTTCAATTTTATTTATTTATTTATTTATTTATTTATTTATATAAAAAAATATATTTTTTTTTCTCTCACCCCCCTGGTTGCCTGGCAGACATTCTGGGAGTGGGCCGTCGGGGGTTGTCCTAGGATATGGGGGAGTTCGGGACCTGGGGGGTTCGCCGTGGGCGGGGCTTGCATTGCACTCTCCCTGGGGCTGCTTGGGCTCGGGTGTCCTGTCCTGTCGGCAGGGAGAGGGTTGGGCCGAATCTTGGATGTCGGCTACTCTCTACCCCAGAATGAATGGGCCTACCTCCTGGGTTTGGGTATGGGCTGCCCCATGTAGGGGGAAGGTCCATGTCTTGGACCTAGGGGTATAGAGGGTGCATCAGGATTATGAATGGAACGTGTCGTTATGGTTTGTCTTTGTGTGAGTGAGGATGAGGGTGGGTCTGAGTGAGTGTGTCTGTGTATGAATGTCTAATTGTTAGGTTGGGATTTGGATTGCCCCCTCTCTGTTACATCTAAGGCTACTTCATCAGATTACATGTCCTCCAGACAAATTCAGAGAAGGTGTCCTTCCAAAATGTCCAAAACACATGGCCACACTGATGGAACGTGCCTGAGGAAAAACCCCAGAGATCTGATCCATTTTAATAATAATAATGAATTCAATTTATAATGCACTTTTCATTAATAAAAATCCCAAAGTGCTGTCAAAAGCATTTGATTCTGGGTACAAGAGGCACAAACCAAGACATCTTCCCTTTTTTCTTATCTAAGATTGTGGCGGCGCGGTTTAATTACTGCTTCGGCTTCGTGCACTCGTCCCATCTTTAGACGGATGTGCGTAATTCAATCACGTTGTATTGTGCCCTGGTGCAATGGCAATGTCAATAAAGATATATTCTATTCTATTCTATTCTATAAAGGCAAGCAGCTTGATAGGGTCCAATTGTTTTTTTCATTTACCCTTTATTTATCCACGTAGTCGCATTGAGCCACGAGAACTAATTTTCAAGAGAGACCATGTTTTATGATATTTCAGATCAACCCAAATGGTTAATGTTTTATCATCTTTTCAGATTCGTGAAAGGTAGGCACACCTGTTTAGAAAAACTCACACAAGACTTAATTAAAAATAATGATAATTTATTAAAGAAGTCTGTGACAGGAAAAGGAAACATACATGTTCAAACATACAAACAGTTTTCCTGCTAGAAATAATTGTGTCATTTAAATCCGCCACAGTACTAACAGCACACACAAACTTAGGCATTGATGTAAAATCATTATCCCTCACCTTTTGACACAACTGGGAGAGCCATCACAGTTTTGGCGGGAATATACATCAACGCAGCCGAGCATCTTGATCAGGATCACGGCAGACTCTCGAATGTGTTCATCCGAGCTCCTAATTTATACTTTGTGGGTTGCGTGTGATGACTTCACACAAACTTGTTTGTCTGAGTGGTACTAGGCACGATTAAAAGAAAACACGTCTTGTCTGAAGGGTTTGTTAGATCTGTTACCAAGGAGGCTACAAAGTCATGTGTCAGAACGCAGCTGCCCGATTTTTAACCAGCACACGCAAAAGAGAGCACATTACACCAGTCTTGGCCTCCCTTCACTGGCTACCGGTTCATCTTCGAATCCAATTCAAAATTCTCATGTATGTCTACAAATCGCTGAACAGTCTCGCCCCCGCCTATCTCTCGGATCTGATACACCCATATGTCCCTCCACGTGCTTTGAGGTCAGAGGATCAGGTACTCTTAATAGTTCCAGAAACTCGCCTTAAGCGCAGGGGTGACAGGGCGTTCTCTGTAGCAGGCCCAAGACTCTGGAACGAGTTACCGCTGCTCATCAAACAGGCCCCCTCCCTCTCGGTTTTCAAATCCCGGTTAAAAACTCACTACTACTCCATTGCTTTCAATGCCAGCTGATTTGTATTGGATCGTTTGATTTATGATCTGCAATGTTTTTATGTTTTTCGTGTTGTACTTCATTGTCTGTGTTACCTGTTGCGTGTTTGTTTGTCCAGCACTTTGGTGTGGACTTGTTCCTGTTTAAAGTGCTTTATAAATAAAATGGTATGGTATGGTATGGTATGTGAACAAAACGAGCTTAGTTTTTTCACACAACTCTTGCGCCGGATCAAACTTAATTGCAAATAGTTTCTTGACACAGTTTTTTCACACAACTCTTGCGCCCGATCAAACCTAATTGCAAATACGCTCATTCTCAATCAGTTCATCTGGACAGTTTCTTTTTAGCAGAAACGTTTCACCCACTACTCTGACTGAGGAAGCCCTCTGGAGTGAGGGTGAAACGTTTCTGCTAAAAAGAAACTGTCCAGATGAACTGATTGAGAATGAGCGGATTTGATACCTGGACTATTGAGAATTAACTTTCTTGTCTTGAACCACTTTGGACATGTCTGCCTGCCTGGGAGGAGTCGACGAGGGACACACCCCCAGAAACCATCTTGGCTACAGCAAACTGGTTGGTCCACATAAGTTGCTTACTTGGTGGGTTAACTTCAGTGTGCTTTGGACTACTCTGACTGAGGAAGCCCTCTGGAGTGAGGGTGAAACGTTTCTGCTAAAAAGAAACTGTCCAGATGAACTGATTGAGAATGAGCGGATTTGATACCTGGACTATTGAGAATTAACTTTCTTGTCTTGAACCACTTTGGACATGTCTGCCTGCCTGGGAGGAGTCGACGAGGGACACACCCCCAGAAACCATCTTGGCTACAGCAAACTGGTTGGTCCACATAAGTTGCTTACTTGGTGGGTTAACTTCAGTGTGCTTTGGACTACTCTGACTGAGGAAGCCCTCTGGAGTGAGGGTGAAACGTTTCTGCTAAAAAGAAACTGTCCAGATGAACTGATTGAGAATGAGCGGATTTGATACCTGGACTATTGAGAATTAACTTTCTTGTCTTGAACCACTTTGGACATGTCTGCCTGCCTGGGAGGAGTCGACGAGGGACACACCCCCAGAAACCATCTTGGCTACAGCAAACTGGTTGGTCCACATAAGTTGCTTACTTGGTGGGTTAACTTCAGTGTGCTTTGGACTACTCTGACTGAGGAAGCCCTCTGGAGTGAGGGTGAAACGTTTCTGCTAAAAAGAAACTGTCCAGATGAACTGATTGAGAATGAGCGGATTTGATACCTGGACTATTGAGAATTAACTTTCTTGTCTTGAACCACTTTGGACATGTCTGCCTGCCTGGGAGGAGTCGACGAGGGACACACCCCCAGAAACCATCTTGGCTACAGCAAACTGGTTGGTCCACATAAGTTGCTTACTTGGTGGGTTAACTTCAGTGTGCTTTGGACTACTCTGACTGAGGAAGCCCTCTGGAGTGAGGGTGAAACGTTTCTGCTAAAAAGAAACTGTCCAGATGAACTGATTGAGAATGAGCGGATTTGATACCTGGACTATTGAGAATTAACTTTCTTGTCTTGAACCACTTTGGACATGTCTGCCTGCCTGGGAGGAGTCGACGAGGGACACACCCCCAGAAACCATCTTGGCTACAGCAAACTGGTTGGTCCACATAAGTTGCTTACTTGGTGGGTTAACTTCAGTGTGCTTTGGACTACTCTGACTGAGGAAGCCCTCTGGAGTGAGGGTGAAACGTTTCTGCTAAAAAGAAACTGTCCAGATGAACTGATTGAGAATGAG
>JBBPBX010026484.1:0-15869 GCA_038048925.1 Garcialebias charrua | reverse complement strand
CTCCTGATCTGTTGTCATGTTGCTGCTGATCTGTTTCATGTTGCTGCTGATCTGTTTCATGTTGCTGCTGATCTGTTTCATGTTGCTGCTGATCTGTTTCATGTTGCTGCTGATCTGTTTCATGTTGCTGCTGATCTGTTTCATGTTGCTGCTGATCTGTTTCATGTTGCTGCTGATCTGTTTCATGTTGCTGCTGATCTGTTTCATGTTGCTGCTGATCTGTTTCATGTTGCTGCTGATCTGTTTCATGTTGCTGCTGATCTGTTTCATGTTGCTGCTGATCTGTTTCATGTTGCTGCTGATCTGTTTCATGTTGCTGCTGATCTGTTTCATGTTGCTGCTGATCTGTTTCATGTTGCTGCTGATCTGTTTCATGTTGCTGCTGATCTGTTTCATGTTGCTGCTGATCTGTTTCATGTTGCTGCTGATCTGTTTCATGTTGCTGCTGATCTGTTTCATGTTGCTGCTGATCTGTTTCATGTTGCTGCTGATCTGTTTCATGTTGCTGCTGATCTGTTTCATGTTGCTGCTGATCTGTTTCATGTTGCTGCTGATCTGTTTCATGTTGCTGCTGATCTGTTTCATGTTGCTGCTGATCTGTTTCATGTTGCTGCTGATCTGTTTCATGTTGCTGCTGATCTGTTTCATGTTGCTGCTGATCTGTTTCATGTTGCTGCTGATCTGTTTCATGTTGCTGCTGATCTGTTTCATGTTGCTGCTGATCTGTTTCATGTTGCTGCTGATCTGTTTCATGTTGCTGCTGATCTGTTTCATGTTGCTGCTGATCTGTTTCATGTTGCTGTGTTCATGTTCAATTTAGAGTTACCATCAGTCTAACCTGCATGTTTTTGGTCTGTGGGAGGAAATCGGAGTACCCAGAGAAAACGTACGAAGCACGGAGAGAACATGCAAACTCCACCCAGAAAGGGCGGGATTTAAATCAGGGCGAACTGCTCGTTGAGAGGTGGTAACTCTACCAACTGAGCCACAGTGCAACAAAAAAAATCATATTCTTTATGTTTTAAACATTTATTTAAATTGTTCTTGCCAGAAGTTATGCCTACTCTGCATTACTAAAAATAAAACATAAAATGACAGCACCAGGCAGGATTGTCTCTTCCCCACATACACAATCAATCCACTCTGCTTAAGTCCCAACAGCACAAGCATGGATACCCAGTGGTCCATGACTATTAGTGAGAAGGACAAACAAAATTAATTAAAGTGCCATCATAAGTGGTACCTTGCTGTCACCTGGTGCACAGAGGTAGAAAGGTGTCAGGAAATATGTGCAGTTGTGTGACGAGCAGCGAATCATTTAATCTAATATGTGTAATCATGCATGCAGAGAAGCAAAAAAGATGTACAAGGTTCATTTTAATGTTTAAATTAAAATTATCTTTATGTTCACTGACAGTGAGACAAAAGTCCCACTTTTTTTCTGAAACCCTTGTCACCATGAATGTGTTCTTTATTTGACAGAGAACGTGAAAGCCTATGAATACTAATAATAACTAGAATTTTTCTAAAGAATTTTCAAAGATGTCAATGCAACAACTTCTTGAAACTCCGACAACCATCAACTTTTTTCTATAAAGCCCAACAGTGGGGACATCAGATTGTAAAGGTGGTAGGTACAGTATGTCACTGGTCTGCGACGAGTTGATGAACAGCATTTATGAAGAAGTCTTCAGAATGTCTTGCATCATCCACAGTGGTCCTCAACTTCCTTAAGTCAAACTTTTAGCATGTTCAAACCATTTGTGTGATAACATTGACCTGATTGTAGAGCATTACATTTGAATGAACAATAGCATTCCCAGTGTCAACTAAAATGCGAGAGACCGAAGAGTAAAAAGGTAAAAAGATCTCCGGATGCTGCTCAGTGCTCCAGGTAGAAAAATCTACCAAAGTTAAGCCTGGTCCTCTGGACAGGTTCTTCATGTTGAAACATTTATAAATAAACTCAGTTTTATAAATATCAATTTTTTTTTTTTTAAGGATAGAAAGAACAGCGGGTTCGGATGTTGTCAGTCCATACAATGGGCGTTATCAACTGTTATCATCCCCATTCGTAGCAGAGAATAGGTAACCTACTACCTACTAGCATGTTTAACAGAACGTTATCAGCGTTATAATCGCTGTGAGTCGGCAGCATGTTTCCGTAAACACGGAAGTGTATTGTTTTTGTTTTTTCCGCTTATGTGACAGTTTTCCTCAACCTAACCTTAAACCTGACCCAGAGGACTAACCCTAAACCTAACCACCTTACCCTTGTGCTTAAACCTAACCCAAGACACTTTACTCAAAAGTTTAACACTTAGCTAAAGACGGAGCCTGCTGTCATCGCTTGTGACGGTGACAACGTACCTTTAAACCTCCTAGTAGGTACAGTAGGGGCATGCTGAGTGATAGGAATGGGGGTGATAATAAATTATAGGGGCCATTTAATGGACTGATAACATCTGAAGTAGGTGGAAAGAAAGGAAAGACGAAACAGTCGCATAGTCCAGGACAACACCCGACGGCCTGCCCTTCCACCGGAAGAAAAAAAAAAAATCATAATGGTGTGAAGAGGATGGCTGTAAGGTGAGAAGGGAGGCCATCTATAAAAGGAAATAAAAAAATAGCACCTTCTCATATTGGATCAACCAGTTTGATGGTGACATCCAGAACCAGCTGCTCACATGATCAAGGAGGACCATCAGCCTAACAATGGATCGTTAGCACCCTGATGGTTGTTTGCTATTCACAGAGGGCTGAGTGATACTAGCAATAACAGCATTGTAAGAGGGGGACAGTTGAACCCGGAGGCCTCCACCTCTGTTTAATGATGGACGGTTTCTTTTCACAAAGATGGCCTCCTTTACTCCTCTCTCAAACCATCGTTCCTCTCTATCAAGGATGTGAACATCTTCATCCCTGAAAGAGTGACCTCTGACCTGGAGATGAGTGTAGACCACAGAGTCCTGACCTGATGATGTTGATCTTCTGTGCTGGGCCATCCTTTTGGCCAGTGGCTGTTTAGTTTCCCCGATATAAGACTGATCACCCTCCTGACACTGAACAACATACACAATATTACTCTGTTTGTGCCGGGGGACTGGATCTTTGGGATGAACCAGTCTTTAATGTATTTTGGGCTTTCAAAGCCACTGGGTTACCATTCAATCAAACTTTATTTATACAATTTACCTGTAGTCTCATAGATCCATGTGGACTCATTTACAAGAGAGACCTGGTTTAAACAAAGAAGAGGAACAAAAATAATGGACAGTCATATAAAAAGCATATAAAATGAAAAGTAAATAGAGGAAATGAAATAAAAATTTAACAAAAACAGCAGAAAACGAGACAGCTACATTATAAAGCGGTGTAGAAAACTAACAACAGGATGTCTGCGTTGGTTTTTCCCAAGAACTTAACCGATGGTTGAAGCCATTTAGAGAGGTCTTTGTAAGATTTATAGATTTTGTAAGATATTCCATGAAGCAGGAGCAGAGTAGGAGAAGGTCCTTTTGTCCAGTTCAGTCCTCACTGACGGAACACTGCAGGTAATCATGTCCTGAGAGTGCACGCTGTAGCTGCACTCACACAGAGACATGTAGGAGGAGATGTATGAGGGCAGCAGACCAAGAAGTGATTTAAAGATGAAAATGTACCAGTGGAAGAGTCTGTGTGAAGTTAATGATGTCCAGTTAACCAGTGAATACAGGGTGCAGTGACGTCTCGTTTAGAAAATATCTCAGTTTCTCTGAAACTCCCACAACATGACAAAACTATAGGTTACAAGTTTTAAAACATGGCTGTTCAAAATATTAAAATGTGACTCGCTGAACTGAACATTGCAACTAAGATTATGTAAATATATGTTTGATTATCAAATTGACCTGAGCCGGCTGCCCTGCCACCATCTCGGCCCCAACTAGAACTAGTGATTGTTAGCAAAATATCTCAAGAACCACACGACAGATTTTGATGAAACGTACAGAAAGTAATCACTGGATGGATATTTACAACCCATTAGCTGTAGGAGATGTTTGAGCTAAAATTCAATTTATTTATAATTTATTTCCGCGACCGTTTGGAAGACGTCAAAGCGAAACAATTTAAATCCAGCAGATTTGACCATTACGTGAATTTATTAAGGAAAGGTTAAGCTCAGAAACACTTTTGCTATAATGTCAGCTATCAAATATATTTTTACGTGTTTATCTTGCTAAATTTTAAAGAAATGAAGCGTATCCCGCTCGGTGCACATGCACGTAGCGAAACTACTTTTTAAATCCAGCTGATTTGACAATAACGTGAATTTATTAAGAAAATGTTAAGCTCAGACACATCCTTGCTATAATTTTCAGCAAACAAATAATTTATTTTTTATTTTTTATTTTTTAAATAAATTTATTCATTTTAAAATACAACACACACAAAAATAATCACAATTTTGACAATACAATATCAAGAAATAAAATGAAGGGAGGCAGAATGAAGAAAAAATCTTATATCTGCCTCCATTTTTCAAACAGTTAGTTCAAACAGACAAAATAAAATCATCAAACAAGTAACAGAATAGAAAATAAATCATAATTGTCAAATTACAAAATGACAAGCAAGAAACTAATTCATATATATTTCAGTAATAATTTGGTTTTGATTAATTTCTTAAATGTGGATAACGAAGTGGCATTTTTAATTTCAGTATCCAAATAATTCCACAAACCAATTCCCTGAATGGAGCTTGACCGACCCCTCGAACTTGTTCTGTATTTAGGTTTAACAAAAATGTCTTCTCCCTTTAAATTATAACAGCTTTGACGTTTAACAAAAAGTATCTGGATATTACATGGTAATTCTTGTTTATGGGCTCTATACATGACTGATAAAATATTATATTCCACCAAGTCACTGAATTTTAGCAACTTCAATTGATGAAACAATGTGCTGGATGGGTGACAATATTTTTTTCTGGTAATTACTCTTATAGATCTTTTCTGTAACAAAAAAACAGGTTCCGTGAAAGTTTTACATGCTTTTTACCATGTTAATCTTGTTAAAGTCTTTCCGTTTATGCTCCGGTGGCCACCATTTGCAGCAGGTCGGTGACGCGTATCATACATGACGCGTCAGTGGTGACGCATAATAGATGCGACTTATGGGGCGAAGCGACATATATATGGATTTTCACAATTTAGTGGACATATTGGACAAAAGCAACTTATGGGGCTGAGTGACTTAAAGGGCGGAAATTACGGTAATAACCCAGATAGTAGTAATGATGTTATAAGTATCATTGTATATGTTGTTTGTTGTTGTTCCTCGGTTTTGTCTTTCTTCTCTCCGCAGGTCTAGAGGCAGACTTCAATGATGTTGATGTGTTCTCTTTATACCTCTCTCTATCCTCTACTCCTATCACCATCTTTTTCTTTTAACCCTTCTCCCACTTTTCTGCCTTTGTTTTCTTTGTATTTTTATCCCTTTGTCCATTACATCTGAAACAAACCCACAGCAAATTCTAATAAAGTTTTATTTATATATCAAGTTGAGCATTAAGGCCAGCCATGATGCTCTGCTTGTGAAAGTAAATCTGTTGGTATCACCTCGACACTCAGACAATAATTCTGAGTGCCATCAATGATGAACAGGACAAAGGGAAAAAAGGAAGAAAAAAATCATATACTTCAACATGGCTGGAAGGGACTGGAACCCTGAAGAGCAAGGACAAGGTTTAGTTTGACGATTCTTAGGCTTGAGGATGATTTAAGAAACAGTTTATTTCTTAGAGTTGGAGTAAATGGTCATCGAAGGAAGAAAGGTTCAATGGTTCCAGTAATCACATAGGAGAGAATTCCAAGTACCGTAATTTTTGGCATATAAGACGCCGTTTTTTACTCATTTGAATGTCCTGCGGCTTATATGCCGAAGCGTCTTATTTATGGATTTTCCCCCATATTTTTGGACCAATTTTTGGCTCTGATATCGCCGTTTTTCATTTTTGCCCCAAAAATAATGCAGTGCCACTTTTGTCCGCTAGGGGGACACTTCCAGAGAGTACACCGACCGTTTCTAGCTCATGTGTCCGAAAAAAGCCTCCTCTGCTCGGACTGACTCTGTCACTGCCCGCCTCCTGGTCTGGATGTAGCTACCATTAGCTTTGTTGTTAGCTGTGTTTTTTAGCAAGATAACTCATAAACCACACCGCAGATTTTCTTGAAACTTACAGAGCGTAATTATTTGGTGGTCATTTACAACTGACTTGCTTTATGAGATGTTTGAGATTAAAAAAACGATATTTTATTAGCGTTAGCTCCCGTTAACAGATACTGTACCTATTATTTAGATATATAGCTCATAAACCACTCGACAGATATTTTTTCTGCTTACAGAGTGTAATTACATGGGGTTTGATGTACAAACTGTTGCCCTGTATAAGACATTTGAGATAAATTTCAATTTTTTATTTGTGTTTTTAGGGACGGAAGCGTCTTAGCTTCTGTTTTATTTCTGTTTATATTGTTATAAATAGTCATAAAACACTCAACGGATATTTTTTAGGCTTACAGAGTGAACGGAACCCTTGTGCTATAATGTCAGCTAAGAAATATATTTTTCTCAGCAAATAAATAATTGTTTTTCCGTGTTAAACTTGTAAAGTCCTTCCGTGCTGGCTCGCTTTTGTGGCCGCCATTTTCAGCAGAGCAAATGAGGCGCTGACACGTCGCGTAGCGGTGACGCATAATAGATGCGTCTTATAGGGCGAAGCAGCATATTTATGGATTTTTTCAAATTATTCTTAATAATTGGACAAAGCAGATTATACACAGAAGCGTATTTTCCACCGAAAAGTACAGTAAGTCACATCTGTCAGTGGGAAAGTGGTGGAAGGTGAGGAACAGCTGAAGAAGTCACAAGGTGTCCAAAGATCAAAGCAAGGAAGTGCAGGCACACAGGAGTTTGTAGTTGAAACTAGGGGTTGAACGAGTACATACTTTTTAAACTCGATATTAACATAATAATACTCGAGTAGTTGATGATGTCCACCATTTACCATTTATCTTACAGCAAATAAGTCACAGGAAACCCAAAACTGTTAGTTATTATTATTAAGCTGCAAAAGTGAAAAAAAAGTGCTGCACGTCAAAAACGAAACTAAAAACAGTGACCACCCCGCACCACCACCTGTGGTGCTGCACATTAGGTTTAGTTTTAGAGATTAATATGTTAATAGGTTTTTATAGGTTTAGAGATTAATATTTTTTCCCTTTTATTTGTGAAAAAACGTCCGAGGAAGCTGGTTCTGGTTCGGTCGATTGGACCCGGTGTTACACCACATTCTGTGACCTGCAACAGTTCATGCAACACCACCCCCTACAGTCACAATATACGGCGGTCACAGAATATGGTGTAACACTGGTTCGCAACGCGCTCCAAACAGGAAGTTGGTTCATTTTCTGTTCTGTAACTGCGACGTGATGATGTCACTACGAATACCCGACTTGAAACATAAAAACTCGATAGATGTCCAGGTAATCGATGTGTCGATTACTCGAGTAGTCTGTTAAAGCCCTAGTTGAAACGTGAGAATAAACAATTTAGGCTTTACTAATCTAGGCTACTAAACTAGGCTTCACTAATCACAAGGATATCTCCGGGTCGGGGAGGGGGTCCTGCCCCAAGTGGAGGAGTTTAAGTATCTCGGGATCTTGTTCACGAATGAGGGAAAACTGGAGCGTGAGATCGATAGGCGGATAGGTGCAGCATCCGCAGTGAAGCGGGCGCTGTACCGGTCTGTCGTGGTGAAGAGAGAGCTGAGTCAAAAGGCAAAGCTCTCAATTTACCGATCGATCTACGTTCCCACCCTCATCTATGGTCATGAGCTTTGGGTTATGACCGAAAGAACAAGATCTCGGATACAAGCGGCTGAAATGAGTTTTCTCCGCAGGGTGTCTGGACTCTCCCTTAGAGATAGGGTGAGAAGCTCAGTCATCCGGGAGGGACTCGGAGTAGAGCCGCTGCTTCTCCACATCGAGAGGAGCCAGTTGAGGTGGCTCGGGCATCTGGTTAGGATGCCTCCTGGACGCCTCCCTGGTGAGGTGTTCCGGGCATGTCCCACCGGGAGGAGACCCAGAGGAAGACCCAGGACACGCTGGAGGGACTATGTTTCTCGGCTGGCCTGGGAACGCCTTGGGATTCCCCCAGAGGAGCTGCTCCAAGTGGCTGGGGAGAGGGAAGTCTGGGCCTCCCTACTTAGGCTGCTACCCCCGCGACCCGACCCCGGATAAGAGGAAGAAAATGGATGGATTGATGCATGCCCTGCGACTTATTGAGCAGTGCGACATGTTTATGGATTTTCCCCATATTTTTAGACCAACTTTTGGCTCAGATATGACTGTTTTACATTTTGGCAAAAAAAATGGTGCAGTACCACTTTCGGCCGCTAGGGGTGCAGTACCACTTTTGTCCACTAGGATACACCGACCATTCCCACCTAATGTGTCCGATGGCAGCCTCTTCTGGTCGGACACACTCTGTCGCAGCCCGGCCTCCTACTCTGGAGGTCTGAACTACTAAAAAACAGGACAGATTTTGTTGAAACTTACAGAAAGTAATTACTGGGTGGACAATTACAAATTGTTAGCAGTATGAGATTTTTGAGCTAAAATTCGATTTATTTATAATTTATTTTCGCGGCGCGCACAACGGTTTGGAAGACATCAAAGCGAAACAATTTAAATCCAGCAGATTTGACCATTACGTGAATTTATTAAGGAACGGTTAAGCTCAGAAACACTTTTGCTATAATGTCAGCTAACAAATATATATTTTTAAGTGTTTATTTTGCTAAATTTTAAAGAAAATGTTGCGGTCCCACCCGTGCGGGTGCTGTAGCGAAACTACTTTTTAAATCCAGCTGATTTGACAATTGCGTTCATTTATTAAGGAAAAGTTCAGCTAAGACACATCTTTGCTATAATTTTCAGCAAACAAATAATTGTTTTTACTGTGTTAATCTTGTAAAGTCCTTCAGTGTGGCCGCCATTTGCATCAGAGCTAACCACCGGTCCACATTTTGGGTTGTCAGCGGTGACGTGTAACATACGCGACGCGTCAGCTGTGATGCATAATAGATGCGACTTAAATAGAGGTGAGACATGTTTATGGATTTTTCCAATTTATTGCCAATAATTGGACAAAACGACTTATAGAGAGGTGAGACTTATAGACTGGAAACTATGGTACTTATCACTGTTCATTACACTCAAGAAAGCTAATCCTCAACTGACCAATGTAAAGAATGCTACATCATGTCTCCAATTTCAATTACACCACCCAAACCATTAAACTGTAGTCATCATTGCCACCAACTCTTCTAATACCATCTTCCATCGTAAATGGGCAAGATGAGAGAGAAAGTGCAAATTGGAAAGAGAAAGGCCAGTAGAGGCAAACGACAAGCTGACTTTATATTGGCACTAAGATTACTACTGCTCAAGCCTGAGGTGCAAAGAGTTGTGGGTAATTGTCATGTTTTTCATTAGTGGTTGGATGAGGACCTGGAGATGAGGGAGGAAATGGCCTCATCATCATCATCATTCTGTGTCAGTGTGTGTGTTTGTAGATCCCAGGCCGGATCACAGCTGTCCTTGTTCACTGCAATAAGAACAAATTGTTCCTCCCGTCTCTCCAGCAGCAGACTTGCTGTATTCCACTATTACCTTGGAACATTGAAAGAAGCAAGACACTGCAAATGAGGAGCCAGAAGATTGCAGGAAGAACACAAGACGGAGAGAAAAGTGGGAGAAAAACATGATGGTGGGCTGTTTCAAGGTTTACTTGAGTGGAAGTGAGAGACAAAAATAAGATGAAAGACGAGGGGAAAAAAATGAAAGATGTTTTTAAAAATTGTGATGAGATGCTACAGTTGCACAGGTTGAAACAAGGAGGGGACATGAGAGCAAATATATACTGGATGTATATATAAAAACCTTCAGTAGGACAGTTTCAGGTCTGTGGAGAGGTTTAAAGTCAGATTGGAATAACTCCAGGACAGCGTGATCCTCCAGGAAGCACTCCAACTGGGACTCAACTATTTTTTCCAGAAGTTTAGAAACAAATGGGAGTCTGGTTTCAAGCATGCTTTACCTTAAGTCTGCTGTTTCCAAAGTCCATAGATGTCTGAATTAAACCACTTTATAAAGTACATGTTTCTACAGGAGGCTGCATGGTGGCTCATTGGTAGAGTTGTTGCCTCTCAGAGAGAAGGTTGTCGAATCAAATCCCGACCGGGGTCCTTTCTGGGTGGAGTTTGCGTGTTATCTCTGTGCTGCGTGAGTTTTTTTTTGGTCTGAGGAAACTTGAGTACTGTACATGGAAAAAACCCTTTTAGCACGGAGAGAACATGCAAACTCCACCCAAAAAAGCCTTTGGATGGGATCCTTACCATTTCTGCCACCATGCAGCTGAATAGGCCAAACAGTATCAAATATAACACAATTTCCTTGCAGTCTAAGGATTATTAAAAGTGCTTGCTGCAAGTGTTGCTATATATGTATTTTTTAATTTATAAAGTTTGTTTATTTTTAAATTACAATACAAAACAATCCCATAAACAATAACATACAAAATATTAAAAAAATGAAAGGTAGCAGAAAGAAGAAAAAAATCTTATTATGTCTGTCCTTTTTTTCAAACAATCAGTGCAAACAATAATAATCTTCCAGTAACAGTACAAAATGACTAACTCTTTCTAATTTTCTAACTAATGTAAAGGATTATGAGGAGGTCAATATTAATACTGACCTCTTTACCTTAATTAATTTACTTATTCAGATTGAATAGTAATTTCACGGATTCTTTTCTTTTTCAGTTTACCCAATATTTCTGTGATCTTTATGATGGATAAATAAACAGAGCTATAGAGTGACAATGGACACGTTAACTTAGCTTGATATGTCAAAGAGACACTATCATTTATTTAAAATGAATCAACTAAATTAACACCATTACACTTGATTGACAGGATTTCACTTTCTTGTAATTTAAAACGTCAGCACACTTAAATTCAACACAACAGACTTCAATATTGGATGTTAAACATATTTAGTCTGTGGGCTCTTTAACTTAAAATAGTTTCCAGCTTAGAATTGAGGGAGAGGAGAGGAGGAAAGATTTAAGAAGAATTGGGAGGTTAAGAGAGGAAGTTTATCTTGCATTTATGAAACCAGATGACACTCTTCCATACGCGTCCAGCTAAGATATCATCACACCTCCAGTAAGCAAACAGCGGCTCCTTTACCTTAAGACGTCCGCCTTGGTTCTGGTAAAGAGCTGTGATCAGCTTTGGACTGACGAGTCGTCGGTCCCGCAAGTCCAAGCTGGACTCCACACGTGTTTACCTTGTCGGTGTCGGTGATACTCGCTTTCGTCGGCAGAAGCCGTGGCAGTCGTGGTTTTTTGGCTCAAGATAACTTATTCCAGGAAGGAATAACAAAGTTTTGAGCTTACGCTCATTCGACGTGGACTCATAACAGCAGGTTATCAGTCCTTAGCTGAAGACGAAGGTCGTTAGCTCTTGACCAAACGTACCCCAGCTCTTTGGGAAAGGTTCACATCTCTTTGAAGTTCCCCCAAACTCTGACGTTCCAGCCCCAGCTTAGAACTTAGTAAGGAACAAAGAGAGGAGTGAGGCTTGTCTCTTTTTCATTGGTCCACTTGTTATCACTATTCAAGGTGAAATTCAGCACAGAGAAGGAAATTGTTTAGGAAAAGTATCTGAGTGAGAGACTTTCAGACGCTAGATGAGAGTTTTAGCTGAAACTCGACAAAAACAATTTCAGTGTAAGTCAGTTTGACATTTTAGCTGAACTTTGACACCTTTTCACTTGCAGAAATGACACATTGATGTTTCACATTTAAAGAATAACAGCATATAACATATATCATGAAAATGACAAAAGTTATTCTTTTGATCACATTAGAATAAAATCAAAGATAGAAATAGTCTCTTTTGATGACTATATTCTCAGATTACAACTAATGGAATGATTTTGTGGTAAATGTCTTGCTTTACTGAGAGGTCAGTAAAGGTCATCACTGGACAGTTCAAAAACCTTAGTTTGACAATGGGTAGGTCCACTACACTAATACAATATACAATACGCTACTTCAAATACATGTATATATATTTTTTTAACACATTCCTTTTGATCATTTTCTTAAATGTAAACAGTGACTTGGCATTTTTAACTACAATCTCCAAGCCATTCCATAATCTAATTCCCTGGATTGAGGTAGAACGTCCCTTCAAGCTAGTTCTGAATTGTGGTTTTACAAACATCTCTGTCCCCTTAAGATTATAACAACTTTGTCTTTTAACAAAGTGCATTTGGATATTTAAAGGTAATGCGTTATTCTGAGCCCTATACATAACTGATAAAATATTATAATCTACCAAATCATGGAACTTCAATAACTTCAGTTGATAAAATAATGTACTTGATGGATGACGGTAATGTTTTCTAGTGATAATTCTTACAGCTCTTTTCTGTAATACAAAAATAGGCTTTGTGATTGTTTTACACGCTTTCCCCCAAACATCAATACAATAGATTAAGTGTGGAACAATGATTGTGTTATACAACAAATACAGAGCTTTATCATTCAATAGGTCTCTGACTTTGTACAGTACTGCTATCGATTTAGCTATTTTTATTCTTACAGAATTTATGTGTTGTTTCCATGTCAGTTTGTCATCAATGATAACACCCAAAAACTTCACCTCATTCACTCTACAAATCTCAACATCCTCAATTTTGAGTGGAACATCAACAGTTTTCTTTTTATTACTGAATATCATGTACGGTAATTAGTTTTATCTAGATTTGATGATAATTTATTGAGTTAAACCAAGTTTGTATTTTAACAAATTCTGTCTTTATCAACTCCAACATCTGTTCTATATCTTTACCCAAACAGAAAATAGTGGTATCATCAGCAAAAAGTACACATTTAAGAAGTCCTGATACATTTACCAAGTCATTCACATATAAAATAAATAGCTTTGTTCCAAGTACAGAGCCTTGAGGAACTCCACATGTGATATTACAGAGGTCAGATCTTACATCATTTATTTGTACAAATTGTTTCCTATCTTTTAAGTAGCTAGATACCCAATGTAATGCTGGTCCTCTAATACCATATTTGTTCAATTTTTCAAGGAGTATAGTGTGGTCAATAGTTGTGAATGCTTTTTTTTAAATAAAAAAAAAATACTGACACAATATTGTTTCTGATCGACAGCAGTAGTTATTTGTTCCATTAATTCCATGAGAGCCATTGATGTCGAGTTTTTTGATCTAAACCCATACTGACTGTTGCTTAGAATATTTTGTTTATCTATAAATTGATCTAGTCTGTTCACAAATAGGTTTTCTAGAAATTTTGAAAACTGTGGTAACAAGGATATTTGTCTATAATTGATGAATATATAGCCTGGTTGTAACCAGACCCTGTCCTTCACTTGAAGGGAAATGAGAATTGAGCGGAGCTGTGCAGGAAGGCGAGGGCCAGGCTAATGAATATACAGTATATGGGAAAATATGAGCATGTGTTGGGCTCAGTGTGACAAAAGAATGACACAAACCTGGTAAACTCTACTTGCCAAAGATGTAAGGAAATCAACATGAAAAATACCTTAATATTTTAATTTATTTTCCATATTTCTATATTACATTAAAAAGTTGTTTTGTTTTGAATTAATCTGCTCAGTAAGATATGTTCTTCTTTGAATGTCTATTCAACCTTTATTTCTACAGATTAGTCTAATTTACAAGAGACCTGCATTAGACAAAACCACAGATAAGGTTCAGACAACAATGAAGTCATAAAATGAATATAAAATGAAAAATAAATAAAAGTAGTGCTATAAAACAAAATAAAAACAAGCTACATTTTGAAACAAGGTAAAATACTGAAAAGGAACGAGTATAAAGCATAAAGGAAAAGGTATCAAGCTGACAAACACAAAATGCCTGATCAGCATGTTCCTTCCTCGTTTTTACTCCTTCTATCCCCAGCTCTGTTCCACTGCGTTGCTGGCACAACAGTTTCAGAGGTTACCACTCAATTAAGATTGGCTCTTCATTTACAGCCTTGACAAAGACTACTGTCTTGCTTCTTTCCCTCTCCCTCACTTTCTCCTCTAAGCAAACTTGTAATTACAGTGTTGGACAGCGTGCTCCATACTGACCCAACGTGAAATATGACCATCCATTTGGCCCTTATCCCTTCATCTCTGCTCCTGCTCTTCCAATTGGACCAGTGGATGTTGCTCACTCCTGGCTCTGTCCCATCACTGCTGGCCATTTCACCCTCCCTTCACCTCACCCCCCTCCACTGCCATGCAGCAAAGTGTCAAGATGAGGAATATCTCAGAGCACTATCTCCCTGTAATGAATTACTTTCACTTTTAACCCTGGACAGACATCCACTTGAACTTACTTCTGCAAATCATCTGTTTCTTTTTTGCCTCATCTGCTTCTCACTCCGGTCTACACCCGAGTGCAACCTCACTTTAAAACCACATTTACTAAATTAAAATATAAAGAAAGTCCATTCAGAAGTTGCTGGTGCAGGCACTTGTGTAATGAGTGGATTGATGGGTGGAAGATGTGGTCATGAGGGATGTCTGTAAGGATCTATATCTTCAAAAGCTGGGATGTTGTAATTTAAGACATTTCTAGATTGTAAACGCAGGTGGCCAGTTGGCAGGCATTAATCTGTAAAGTGAATGTATAAACCTTTTCATAGCATCAAGTGAAGCTCTTTTAAACATGATACATATCTGAGATAACATAACGAATGCAAGATTGTGAAAATTGATCATATCAAAATGAAACAATATGAAAAAATCTGTATTTCTACTTGAGTTGGAATAATCCCATTGCTTGTAGGGAGTTAGAAAAAAATATGAAGAGAAACATTATGATTACACTTCTAATACATATATGTCCATCCATCCATCCATCCATCCATTTTCTTCCGCTTATCCGGGGTCGGGTCGCGGGGGTAGCAGCCTAAGTAGGGAGGCCCAGACTTCCCTCTCCCCAGCCACTTGGAGCAGCTCCTCTGGGGGAATCCCAAGGCGTTCCCAGGCCAGCCGAGAAACATAGTCCCTCCAGCGTGTCCTGGGTCTTCCTCTGGGCCTCCTCCCGGTGGGACATGCCCGGAACACCTCACCAGGGAGGCGTCCAGGAGGCATCCTAACCAGATGCCCGAGCCACCTCAACTGGCTCCTCTCGATGTGGAGAAGCAGCGGCTCTACTCCGAGTCCCTCCCGGATGACTGAGCTTCTCACCCTATCTCTAAGGGAGAGTCCAGACACCCTGCGGAGAAAACTCATTTCAGCCGCTTGTATCCGAGATCTTGTTCTTTCGGTCATAACCCAAAGCTCATGACCATAGATGAGGGTGGGAACGTAGATCGATCGGTAAATTGAGAGCTTTGCCTTTTGACTCAGCTCTCTCTTCACCACGACAGACCGGTACAGCGCCCGCTTCACTGCGGACGCTGCACCTATCCGCCTATCGATCTCACGCTCCAGTTTTCCCTCATTCGTGAACAAGACCCCGAGATACTTAAACTCCTCCACTTGGGGCAGGACCTCCTCCCCGACCCGGAGAGGGCATGCTACCCTTTTCCGGCTCAAGACCATGGCCTCGGATTTGGAGGAACTGATCCTCATCCCGGCCGCATCACACTCGGCTGCAAACCGCTCCAGTGAAAGCTGTAGATCACGATCTGATGAAGCCAGTAGGACCACATCATCTGCAAAAAACAGAGAAGCGATTCTAAGGTCACCAAAACGGATC
>JBBPBX010026483.1:20835-38053 GCA_038048925.1 Garcialebias charrua | reverse complement strand
TGAACGTAGCAGCATAATTGCTCTCAAACTGTAAGAGGTATACCCTGATGCATGCTCAATAATCCAGGTAGAAAAATCTAAAAAAGCTAAGTCTGGTCCTCTGGACATTCAAAAAAACAAAACAAAACAAAGCAAAAAAAACTGTAGAAACGTTTCGTCTTTCGTCCGAAAGACTTCCTCAGTCTGAGGTGCTGGGTTCAGCTCAGTCTTATAAATAGCACCCTCTCACAGTGTTACACAACCAGTTGGCTGATGACAGCCGAAACCAGCTGCTCACATGATCAAGGAGGACCATCAGCCTAACAATGGATCGTTAGCACCCTGATGGTTGTTTGCTATTCACAGAGGGCTGAGTGATACCAGCAATCACAGCATTGTAGGAGGGGGACAGTTGAACCCGGAGGCCTCCACCCCTGTTTAATGATGGGCGGTTTCTTTTCACAAAGATGGCCTCCTTTACTCCTCTCTCAAACCATCGTTCCTCTCTATCAAGGATGTGAACATCTTCATCCCTGAAAGAGTGACCGCTGGCCTGGAGATGAGTGTAGACTGCAGAGTCCTGACCTGATGATGTTGATCTTCTGTGCTGGGCCATCCTTTTGGCCAGTGGCTGTTTAGTTTCCCCGATGTAAGACTGATCACAGCCCTCCTGACACTGAACAGCATACACAATATTACTCTGTTTGTGCCGGGGGACTGGATCTTTGGGATGAACCAGTTTTTGCCGTAATGTATTTTGGGGTTTAAAAGCCACTGGGACGTTGTGTTTAGAAAATAAACGTCTCAATGTCTCTGAAACCCCTGCAACATATGGAATGGCCACTGGTCTGGGTCTGGGTTCCTTCTTTTCACCTGATGGTTGGCTGGAGTCCTGTTTGGGTTTCTTCTCTGCTTTCAGGAAGGCCCAGTTAGGATATCCACATTTCTCTAGAGCCTGTTTTGTGTGTGATTTCTCCTTCTGTCTGGCTCCTGAGTTAGTGGGGACGCTGTCTGCTCTGTGGTACAGAGTCCTGATGACTCCTAACTTGTGCTCCAGAGGGTGATGGGAGTCAAACTGTAAATACTGGTCTGATCATTTCACTGATCACATCAACTCTGTGGATAAATATATCAAGTTCACACGAGAAGATGTAAAAAATGGCAGGTTGGCTTTCTTGGACTGTGAGGTCTCAGTTTCTGATAGAGGAAATTTGCAAACTGAGGTGTACCGCAAACCCACCCACACAGACCAGTATTTACAGTTTGACTCCCATCACCCTCTGGAGCACAAGTTAGGAGTCATCAGGACTCTGTATCACAGAGCAGACAGCGTCCCCACTAACTCAGCAGCCAGACAGAAGGAGAAATCACACACAAAACAGGCTCTAGAGAAATGTGGATATCCTAACTGGGCCTTCCTGAAAGCAGAGAAGAAACCCAAACAGGACTCCAGCCAACCATCAGGTGAAAAGAAGGAACCCAGACCCAGACCAGTGGCCATTCCATATGTTGCAGGGGTTTCAGAGACATTGAGACGTTTATTTTCTAAACACAACGTCCCAGTGGCTTTTAAACCCCAAAATACATTACGGCAAAAACTGGTTCATCCCAAAGATCCAGTCCCCCGGCAAAAACAGAGTAACATTGTGTATGCTGTTCAGTGTCAGGAGGGCTGTGATCAGTCTTATATCGGGGAAACTAAACAGCCACTGGCCAAAAGGATGGCCCAGCACAGAAGATCAACATCATCAGGTCAGGACTCTGCAGTCTACACTCATCTCCAGGCCAGCGGTCACTCTTTCAGGGATGAAGATGTTCACATCCTTGATAGAGAGGAACGATGGTTTGAGAGAGGAGTAAAGGAGGCCATCTTTGTGAAAAGAAACCGCCCATCATTAAACAGGGGTGGAGGCCTCCGGGTTCAACTGTCCCCCTCCTACAATGCTGTGATTGCTGGTATCACTCAGCCCTCTGTGAATAGCAAACAACCATCAGGGTGCTAACGATCCTTTGTTAGGCTGATGGTCCTCCTTGATCATGTGAGCAGCTGGTTTCGGCTGTCATCAGCCAACTGGTTGTGTAACACTGTGAGAGGGTGCTATTTATAAGACTGAGCTGAACCCAGCACCTCAGACTGAGGAAGTCTTTCGGACGAAAGACGAAACGTTTCTACAGTTTTTTTTTGCTTTGTTTTGTTTTGTTTTTTTGAATGTCCAGAGGACCAGACTTAGCTTTTTTAGATGTAAGAGGTATAGCATGATGAAGACCTATTTAAGTTGCATTTGATTAGTAGTTTTGTCTGTTTTATCAGAAATAAACTAACACAACAAACAACTTGTCAAACTCCATGTTACGATACAGTGAAAGAATACCCCTCAACCTTTTTTTTGTCTACACTGTAAAAAAAAAATCCGTAAAAAAACAGGTAAATGTACTGTGGAAGTGTCAAGGAATTTTCCGTTATCGTTTTTTTACAGGGGTTTCTCCATTTTTTTTTCACGCAAAGCACCCTGGGAACAAGGATCTTTGAGAAGAAGTGCGAAAGAGGACTCCATTTACCTGGCACCCTAGATTAACAGAAATTTATGTAAATTATACATTAAAAAAACTGTTAAATTACGGGAAAAATCCGTTTTAGGGTTTACGGAAATATCTGTAAAAAAACGGAGAATGTACTGGCAGAAATTTACCAGGACATTTTCCGTTTTTTTTTACGGATTTTTTTTTTACTGTGATAGATTTTTGTCAATACAGTTAAATAACTGATCATTATAATCAGTCAATGTGCAAACTTGATGTCTGTTTTTCCTGACACCCACACAGGGAGAAAACACACAGACAAATCAAATGAATAGGAGCTCAACATATTGGCTGTCACAGCAACCAAGGTAATTTTAATAGAAGAGAGGACTACCAAAAGTCAGTGATTGAGAAGGTTAGATATCCAAACAGGCCAGCAAGGGAAGACAGGACAGCCAGGGAGTGAAGGAAAGTGAGAAAAAGAGATATTGCATATGATGGTTGTGATTCATTCCTTTACTTGTGGCAAGCACCAAAGAACAGGCAATGGAAACTTCAGCAAATGTAAATATTCTTTGGTTAAAAAATATAGTGGCCTAATGCACTCCACATGTGGCTTGCTGGCAAGTCTTGCTCTATTTTGACAGGAAGAAATTCTAAGAAAGCACAAGTGGGGAAGGAAAAGATGTGGCGACCTGAAAATGCTGTGAGCACGTTCTGATAAGGTTGGACTGTACTTTACCTTGAGCCTTTTCCACGAACACCACCTTGGACTCGGGGAGGAAGTTGAGGCCAGTGAGAAGCATCATTTTGCCTCCAGTGGCAGGGTAACTGTTCACGCTCTGCTTCTCCACCAAGGGAAGCTCTTGAGCCGAGCGCTGAGCTACAGAGACACGCACACACTTAATAAACACACGCACCTTTCAACGCCGAGTGCAAGTTCACAGGAACACGCTCGCTGATCACAATCTGCTTTAAAAAGAACGTGGCCATGACACAATCAGTGAAACAGCAGCTTTTGATTATGAAAGCAGACTTATCAAATTTATTATGATGATTTCATGACTCCTAGTTATAAGCTTCTCAGCCAACAGCTGCTTTAAAAATGACATTAAACAAGGACTAAGACTAAAAAAAAACCAAGTTCATGGTCAAATCTTTGGTCATTGTTTCCATCAGGCAGCCTGCAGCCAATCACCTGTCTCTGCTTTTGTTGAACTGAGGCAACCTGTTCACCTTTGACCTTTGAAAATGGTATCAAGACTCAAGGCTGGTTTAAACTTCTTGTTGCACGTCTTTTACCCCCCGTTGAGTGAAAAAAAGTTGCGCAACTTCCGTCTGCACTCCCGCTGCGATCCCCCGGTGACAGCCGTCTTGTACATGGCTCCCTGTCAGAACTCTCGAACGCGGAGGATGCGGCTCGGAGCGTGTGATTGGTTCAAAGTTTGTGGGCGTTTTTTGTTTGCGCCTTTCAGCGCGAGCTGAATTTCATTAAAATATAACTACAGAAACGCCAAAAAAATGTGTTAGCTGAATATATATATTAGTGTTTCTGAGTTAAATTTTTGTTAACAACTGATTACAAATCAGCTTATAAATAACACAAAGCGCGCACCCATCAGAGCATTTCCGCCTTTCAGCGCGAGCTGAATTTCATTCAGGGGAGGGCTGTGCAGTGCGAAAACGGCTTTCCAGAAGCCGGTTTTGTTTTTGCTTTGACATGGATAGTTTTGAAGAGAAACTCGCCGAGGCGGTCCGGTGGGAGTGCGCGTGACGTATGCAGTGGGAGGGAAGAGGGAGGGATCACTATAATGTATCCCACAGTCTTTTCAAAGTATAAACACTCATATGCAGTCAGTGACACACACAATTACGTCATCGCTGGGCACTCAACGGGGGGTAAAAGACGTGCGACAAGAAGTATAAACCAAGCTTCAGGGCGAGGCAATCACAATGTATACTTATCACACCGTTATAGATGTCATCCAACAATGTACATTTATGAGTTTTTTAACAGGATAAAAAATTGATGCACCAGCTCTGATTAACTTTGACTTTCAAACTAACACTATAACGCCAGCTTTGTCTTGCTTTCATTAAAATTACCTTGGGTACATGTAGCACCACACTTCTGCACAAAAGTAAAAGAATAAAGAACCAGGATTTTCTTTCAATGAACCCATTCAGACATGCCAACAACCAGGGCTGGCAAAGGGCGTTTGTGGAATCTGTGCTAAAAATGTGCTTTGACCACAATAACTTGTGCATTCAGTCTTAAATTTTGAATTTAAGAAAGACAACACATGTTTAACATCATATATAATAATCTATGGCCAAGTCTAACCCTTTTTATTATGTAAACTTTATTTTCTCCAGAAGTATTGAATTTAGTCCAGCAGGTAATAAAGTAGTGGCTTATTTTATTAGATTACAACAATAGGTTTCATTTTTAAGTCCAAGTTGAAAGCCAAGGAACAAATATAGATTTTTATGTTTGTTAATGTCTCATACTTACAGCATTCAATGGGGTTTGAAGACGCCTGTAGTGACACCGTCCTGTCGTTGGGCTGGTTGATGTGGACACGAAACACCAACTTCACACGAGTGTTTTTCCGTCCAATGTCTGTTTCTCCTTTACGTAGCTCAATGTCGGAATTGCGCAGCTTCAGGATTCCTGCACAATCGATTCTAGGAGTAGGAAAAAGAAACACAAACAATGTTTATTGTACAGTATTATAAAATGACCCAAATTTATACAAACCTACCTAACAAGCCGCTGGTCCCCCAACAGAACGTCCAATCAAAACCCAAAATGACTTTTCTTTTAGACATACGAACCCTTCTTTGTCCTTTCAGACCATTCACTAAATGCATTTTGGGTTTAAACTGCTGTTAATCATTGCCACGTGGAGCCTTCCCCAGGCTGTCCTTCTTTATTTATTTCATTTCACAATTTGGGAGGTAAATGGCTAAAGTTTCTTTCCTTCTATTTGACAGAAAAGGGAAGGAAAAAAAAACTTGCGTGCACGGTCTTTCATGAATTCAAATAAAACTAGTGTGGCTGATAAAAGTGAGTGAAAACAAATGGGATTTGGTTTGGCATTTAAGTCATTTTACATGGTAGAGTTTTGGGCACTAGTCCTGGAATATATCAGATTTTTTCATTTCTTAACTTTGATATATTAAAAAAAAGACTAAACCGGGGTGGGGTAGCAAAAAGGATGGAACCATTCACATAATACATGTATGTAGTTGCATAACTGTTTGATGTGACAAAGTGATCTCTCTTACTAGGGGGAGTGGTGGTGCAGACTCAGGTTAGAGAAGTGATCGGAAGGACGCCGATTCAACTCCCTGGACCAACAACATCAAAATGTGGGTGGGAAAGGTGAAACACCCACACCTGTCTCCACCCTCATTTGCCACAAACTGGGCCCTTGAGTAAGGCCCTTAACCCCCACCATCTGCTCCCCAGGGCACCCTAGATGGATCTCTGCTCCACACAGAGGGATGTGGTAGCTCAGTGGTCTGTGGCTGCGTCAGGAAGGACACCTGGTGTAAAAACACTCACCAGGTCTTTGTGCGAGTTAAGCCCCCCGTACAGTTCTGCGTACGTCCATACACAGCTGTACACACCTACTACGCAGAGGTACAAGCGTATCCCCGCAGGGCATGTACGCGCAAAGCTCAAATTTTACGACCGCGTATGCAAATGCGTTGTCGCACAATAAACTGCCCGGCGTCTGACTGTTTTGTATGCGACACAAATGTATTAAATTCCTCTTCTTCATCCCTGATCTGGACTTTTCTTTTGTTTTTTTGCCAAAAGTCAAGTGATCTCTTCCTCCTCCATTGACTCCATGACTGAAATGAATAGAAATGAACAAATTTGTCACGAGTGAATTAAACTCGGGTCCAGCGTGGCTGCGGGAGGTTCTGGAGATGTCCTGGTGTGCTGGTCTGATGTGTGGGCTGCAGGACCAGCGTTTCCTGTTTTTTTTTTCATCTAACTTTTTATTAACATATAAACACAGAATCTAGTCCTCTGGACATTCAAAAAAACAAAACAAAGCAAAAAAATTGTAGAAACGTTTCGTCTTTCGTCCGAAAGACTTCCTCAGACTTTCGGACGAAAGACGAAACGTTTCTACAATTTTTTTTGCTTTGTTTTGTTTTTTGAATGTCCAGAGGACTAGACTTAGCTTTTTTAGATTTTTATACCTGGATTATTGAGCATGCATCAGGGTATAAACACAGAACACCACTGCGGCTGGAGCTGCCAGCTCTCGTCTTTTTTCCCCCCCGACCCGTCAATCAATTCAGTAGGCGTGTCAGCAAATGACCAATCAGCAACCTCAATTTGTCCCGTAGGTAAACGCTCTGCGCTGCAGCTGCTCAAATGACATCAAGATGGTGCGAAAATGCGAGAATGTTCGCGAAAACGTACGCTGGGGTGTGGGGATGAACTGTCTGCGTACAGCACGCGCGTACGGACGGACGCAGAGCTATACTGGAGCCTTTAGTTTGCTGTGGTGACCCCTGAAGAAGGGAGCAGCCGAAAGAAAAAAGTGATGTATCTTACTCTCTCTGAGAATTCTGCACCTATGCACTTGGCTCCAGCTGTCTCCGGTTTAAAGCGTTGCTTCTCCAGACTGCCTGTTTCAGCTCCTTCCACACATCCACAACCAGATTTAGGCATTTTAGGAATACATTTTTCAGTCTTTCACCCTCCTTAAATGGCATTAATCTGCCTCCAGCTCTAATGTTAAAAATATTGGTGTTATTTTATATCAGGACATGTCTTTTATTACCCCACATTACAAACTTTAATAGAAGTGCCTTCTTCCACCTGTGTAATATCACTAAAATTAGAAACAGCTTATCTAAAAATGATGCAGAAAATCTAGTTCATGCATTTGCCACGTCTAGACTGGACTAATGTAATGGTTTATTATCTGGGTGTCCAAACACTTCTTTAAAATGTCTCCAGTTGATCCAAAATGCTGCTGCCAGAGTCTTAACTGGAGTTAGTGGGAGACCAGTTTTAGTTCATATTCACTGGTTCCCTGTCAAGTCCAGAATTTAATTCAAAATATTACTTCTAACCTACAAAGCCCTCAACAACCTAGCTCCATCTTATATTCGAGATCTTATTGTTCCATATTTTCCTAACAGAACTCTTTGCTCTCAGACTGCAGGATTACTTGTGGTTCTTTTCCAAAAGCAGAATAGGAGGAAGATATTTCAGTTCTCAGGCTCCTCTCTTGTTGAACCAACTTCCAGTTTCTGTCCATGAGGATGACACATTGTCCAGTTTTAACACTGGGCTTAAGACTTTCTAATTTGATGAATCCTATAATTAGGGTCGGCTTGTTATGCTGCTTTAAGTTTAAACTACTAGAGGACAAATTGACCTCATTTCCTAAACGATTTGTTAAAATTGAATAGTTTTCATTTGATATTATTTCTGTCTTAACATGTGATTCTTGACCTGCCATTGTGTATCTGTTCTGCCTTCCTGTTCCTACCAAACCCAGCCAGTCGAAGCAGATGGACGCTTGTCCTGAGCTGGTTCTGCTAAAGGTTTCTTCCTCATGAGGGAGTTTTTCTTTCCCACTGTCGCCTTCATGCTTGCTCAAGATGAGAGGTCTGTGATGATGTTAAAACTCAAATCAGTCTGCTCCTCAGATAAATAATGTTAAATTATTATTTTTATGTATGAATGTTTCGGTTCAGTGCCCTGAGATGACTTCTGTTGTGACTTGGAACTATATAAATAAGTTGAATTGACTTGAATCAGGGCTAACAATGCCAATTCAGAATAGCCCAATATTTGTTTTTTAACCATTTTTGGGTGTTTTTAACTGAGCTTTAGGTCATTATCCTGTCAGACGAGCCATGTCCAGCACCTTAAACAAACCTTTGACGCTGGGCAGCACATTTCCCTTAAGAATGCCTTGGTAGTCTTGAGATAGTCTTGGTCGTCTCAGTGCCCTGCAACTTCTGTTGTGACTTGGCACTGAATAAATAAACTGAATTGAATTGAATTTAAATGTAATTGCACCATGCACAGATTTTAATTGCACCATGCACAGATTCAGGTTACCCTGTGCCAGATGAAGCAAAGCAGCCCCAGAATACAACCAAGCTTCCTGCATGTTGCATTGCAGGTCCAGGGTTCTTTTCTTTGCATCATTTTTGAGCCTGTAAACAGAGCTGGTAGTAGGTAGGACATGTCGCCAAAAAAACTCCAGCTTTGTCTCATCTCTCCAAATGACATTCTCCCAGAAGGGTTAAATTACTGTATGGATTTTATGAAGTACTTTAGGTTCAGTTAAATTATTTGTATAAGATGACTTTATTTAAAAAATAAGAGCAGGATAAAAGTGAGAGAAGTTTTGATTTTCTTCATCTCACACATAAAGTACATGAGAACTCTTATCAAGGTGGCTGCTTTATATCTCACTGGAGAGACGGTTAAGTTTCTTTTTTTTTCATCTTTGTCTGTTAAGATCATCAAAGGAAATGAGAAGGGAACTTTCACTGCTCTGCTTTAAATCAGCACTAACGACAAAGATGAGGAAAAAACACTTCCTTTTTGGGAGGGATTTAAATAGAAAACCTTATAAGAGGACACGTTGATTCAGAAATGCAAGCAGTCCCCGTGAATGAATATGACACAATAAAAAGAACGTTGTGGTCGTGTTAGAAATGTGACGGTAGGGCAAGATAAACGATAAAACCATTCACGCACTCGGGGCTGTTTATGTATCACTTAAATATCTCTGTGAACTCATTGGAACAAAACTAAAATGTCAAAGTATTAAATAAAAGCATAAAGTATTGTATGACCTTATGTAATGCTCAGAGTAACATAGAGTTCTGGGCCCAAGTCCAAGAACTTGGTCTGAAAGAAACCCCAGGACAGAACTACGAGTTCAGCCCCTCAGATACTACTGTCGTTTAGAAAGAGGCTGAGGAGGACAAGCTCGCTGCCTGAGGCTAATAAATTAATGAGTTCAACACATTCTAATGATGAAACACAAATAAATTAGAGTTAACATGTCTTGTATGTTTTATTCAAAGTGCCTACTGTTCAACCTGGAGGTTCAAACAAATGTGCTCACTGGTTCAGTTGCATTATCTAAAGCAGGGTGACTTCACAACAGAGTTTAGTTTATTTGACAACTTTTTTTTTGTGCTTTCTAAGTGTTCAAGTGTTCATTAATAAACTAATGCAGGGTTCTTAAAGCAATAGCTCAGATCTTTCTAAATGGGATTCTGTGAAAAGTTTACCAACAATTATATTACCTGTTGCTTAAGCTTTTTGAATGGTCCCAGTTTGGAGAAATAAAGTTTAAATCCAAAAGGACTGATGTTATATTACTGGTTTAGTCTACAGTCACCCGCTTCGGATGTTATCATCCATAAAATGGCCCCTATGAATTATTATCACCCCCATTCGTAGCGCTCAGTATGCCCCTACTGTACCTACTAGTAGGTTTAAAGGTATGTTGTCACCGTTACAAGCGATGACAGCAGGCTCCATCATTAGCTACGTGGTTAGGTTTAGAGTAAAGGGGTCTTGGTTAGGTTTAGGCACAGGGGTGAGGGGGTTAGGTTTAGGGTTGGCCCTCTGGGTCAGGTTTAAGGTTAGGTTTAGGAAAACAGTTACATAAGATGAAAAAAACAAAAACGCTACACTTCCGGGTTTACGGAAACACGCTGCCTACTCACAGCGATAACAACGCTGATAACGTTATGTTGAACATGCTAGTAGGTAGAATGTGACCTATTCACCGCTACGAATGGGGATGATAACAGTTGATAGCGCCCATACAATGGACTGACAACATCCGAACCCGCTGCTACAGTGGATTGCAGTCATTTTCAAACTATAATCTCAAACTTTTCATAGCAGTTCATCCATCCATCCATTATCTTTTACCTGCTTCTTCCATTTTTGGGTCACGGGGGTCGCCCATGTCCAACAATCACTGTGTGAGGGTGGGGGACACCCTGAACAGGTCTCCAGTCCATCACAGGGACACATAGAGACAAACAACCATTCACTCTCTCACTCACACCTAGAGACAATTTAGAGTTACCAATCAGCCTAACATGCATGTTTTTGGTCTGTGGGAGGAAACCGGAGTACCCGGAGAAAACCCACGCATGCACGGAGAGAACATGCAAACTCCACCCAGAAAGGCCCCCGGACCGGGATGTGAACCAGAGACCTGCTCGCTGAGAGGCAGCAGCTCTATAGTTGTGCCACCGTGCTGCCTCATATCCGTTCATGTGAATGCTGTTTACCATCCTTTACGTCACCACCAGTTTTACAGTAAACAATTATCTACATTGAAATATTTTGTTATTTGGAAACTCAAATAGTGGCAGCAGCAGCTGCTAGCTGTAGCACATCCAGTACAAACTGGGAGCTTCCATCAGGAATATCAAAATATTGTTGCAGAAGTAACCATACTGTGAAAATGGCAGATGCATTGTGATATTTAAACTAGTATTCATTTAAACTGATAATAAATTCAGGAGATTTAAGCTGTTAAGACATAATAATTCCAGTTTGGTCTCAGCTCTGCTCTGACCAGTCATAATCTCATCAATTTGACCAGAATTTGAATATTTTCAAATTGAAATAATTCAAAAAGCAAGCTTGTGATATGTGTCTATTAAAAGTTTTAACCTTTCTACAGGTTAATTTCTTTATGTTAAGACATAGCTATACCAGTACTTATAAAAAATATATATTTACAAGAATTGTTTTAGATTTAAATAACTTTGGTAAAAAAAAAAAAAAGACGCAAACTGTATTTCAAGCTACTGCTGAATCTTTTGGAGTTTTCTTTTTTTTTTACCAGTACATTGGGACAGCTGTGGCTGAGTAGTTAGAGAAGTCGTCTTCCAATGCAAGAGTTGGGGGTTCCATTCCACCAGCAGTCTCATATTGAAGTGTCCCTGGGCAAGACACTGTACCCCTCATTGCCTCTGATGTGTGTCCCATCAGTGTATGAATATGATAAAGCTCTGATTATTCTTTGTAGAGATCTATTGAATGAGTGGGTAAATGAGGACACAGATTTTGTTGTACAGAGCTTTGAGTATCTTGATAAGATAGAAAAGTGCTATATACTGTAAGTGCAGTGCATTTATATCAGAGGCTACAATAAAAATATACATTGTTCATTTTTGGCAGTTGCTCATAATTGTTTGTCTCACTGGTATTTTTGGTCAATCTGAATGTGACAATAGCATCATACTGGTGGACAAATATGTTGTTTGTAAAGTCATACCCTCTAATCAGTCATTATGACCCATGAACTGTATGAACACCAAAACAAAAAAAAAATCCCTTAAACTCTGAAGTTTGTAAGGGTGAAAGGTCAAAGGCTTGTTGCATTTCATCAAATATCCTGTCATGAGCACTGAAGCCTGCTGCAAAATATAAAAATAGAATTTGTGTACACTTGAAAGATTTTGTAAAAGACACAAAAACAGATAGAAATTCAACACATGGAGGTCTCAGAGCACTCACATAGCCCTCATATTGTTTTCAGGCAGCAGAGGGATCTCCAGGATTTTGGTGTTGGACTGCATGACTTCATGGCTGGCGGTGGAGACGGTTTTGCCCGTGATACGGTGGACCTGGTAGAAGGCATGTGGTCGCAGGAGGCGATCGTCTGCGGTCCCGATGAACAGCTGCAGGGTGAGTGGCTCGCTTTCCATGTAACCATAAAGCTGGCAGGAGAACAAAGAAACCCAGGTGAGAGACAACATCAAGGTTTTAAGACCCTCAGCTAAGGCAGCCTCTTATTTAGGAAACAGATTAAATAAGAATCAGCTAGCAATACTCAAATGTGTTAAAGGGTTGTGAAAATTGTCTTTTTTTTTTTTCAATAGTATTTCTCTTTTAACTTAGTTTACATCCCTTATAAACACATTTAATTTAGTGTTGTGTATCTGAATAAATGTGACAATAGAATTCTCTGGTGTGATGAAGTCAAACTGAAACTTCAAAAACGGACTCACCTCCTGATAAGACCATACATAGACATAAAAAAAGAAGAAGAAGCAAATAATCAAATTAAATGTTATAATAGGAAACACTTCTGCATATTTACAGGTTGTGTTAACAGAATAAAATTGTAACTGGGAAAAAAATCTACCGTACTCAATTGTGATCTGGGTGGTTAAGATTTGGAATCCGTTCAGGAGAGCATCTAACTCGACAGAGTTACCGTCTTTGGCACCTGTGTCAAATAATCACGTTTACTCCCTCAGTAGCTGATACAGCTTTTGATGCCTGGGACTTGAAGGGAGTGCATTCACTGTGTGACCTCTGTATTGATAATACACTTGCCTCTTTTGAGCAGCTGGTACAGAAGTTTATTATCCACAAGTCATGGTTTTTCAGTGTATGTTTATTCCCTCAGTAACTGATACAGCTTTTGACACCTGGGTGTTGGGAGGGAGTGCATTCACTGTGTGACCACTATGCTGCAGATTAGCCTCTTTTGAGCAGCTGGTACAAAAGTTTAATATCCACAAGTCACCGTTTTTTTTAATTTTATATCTGCATCTGACACATTTTGTGAGGTCTAACTCTGATTGTTTTCCTTTGTACCCCTCTAAATGTTTTATGTCTGAGATTTTGGAATGCAGATTTGATACCAAGGGGACCCTCAGCCAGATCTATACACTGCTCATACCATGAGACTAGTTTGGACTCCCTTAAACTGAAATGGGAAACAGACCTGGATGATACCATATCAGACTCAATCTGGCGAAAGATCATTAAGAGTATTTACTCATCTTCAGTCTGTCTGAGACATATTGTAATTCGATTCAAGTTAGAGCACCAGCTGCAATGGTCCAAAGACAAACTGTCCAAGATCAAACCCAACCTGGACCCTGCATGTAATATATGTAAACAAACTCCGGCTACACTCCTGCATACATTCTGGACCTGTCCCAAACTGCAGACCTTTTGGTAATCTACTTTTGACACCTTCTCTGGAATATGTGACAAAACTGTCCACTCATCACCGTTCATCTCAATGTTCGGGGTGGTGCCTGTGGAGACGTCCTTCAGCAAGTGCAAGAAGGATGTGATTGCTTTTGGTTCTCTCCGAGCCAGAAGACTGGTTTTGTGCAGATGAAAGGACCCACACCTCCCAGCATATGTTGGCTGTATAAGAGAGGTGATGTATCATAGTCATTTTGAAAAAAAAAATAAAAAATCAGATATACCCTGAAGGGTTTTGTCAAAAGATTTTGGGACACTTGTCAGCCTTTCATGTTGTATGTGGAAAACTTGTCAATACCCGTTTAGTTTATTTGTGTGTCTGTGACTTATCTGATGGGGGAGGGGAGAAGTTGGATTTTTTTTTGTACTTTGTGTTTGTATGTTTAAAAAAAATCAATAATTAATAAAACGACTTTGATTTTTTAAAAAGCCTGTTTTTTCACTGGAAGATAATCTTATGTTAAAAAAAGACTGAATTTAACTCATTCTGGTCAAATCTTGAAAATATTGTTACACACTGTCCCATGCTAAATTGTGAGATCTTACAAGATGTGTTAAAGCTCAGAATACGTGGAAAGGATGAATTTCACCTCAAATTATAGCTTCATATCTGATACTTTCACTAAGTTAGCTATTTTGAGTTGGATCGAGTCATTTAACTTTCACCTTGAAGTGACTAGTTGGGTAGATGCACTTCCAATGAATATTTACAGTTTCAATAAAATCAGTTCAGTAATATGTGAAGTATTTTACCAATGGACAGATATTGTTGCATCACATCATTATTTAAGGATGCCCAATGTGCCTTACTGCATATGCCACTTTGCCTCTATACCAACATCAACTACCTCATACATATACTGTGTACATTAACTCATATGCTGCTTTGCCACTCTTTGCAAATGTCAATGCTAGAACCTTCAGTTTATTTTATAGATATACTTTTTATACTTTTTTATACTACTATGCAAAAACTCAGGACAGTATTACACTTTTATTATTTCATTTTATGCTTATGTTCATTAAATGTTTAGTGTTTTAGTGTTGGTGTAAATTTTCATACTTTTATACTACTATGCAAAAACTCAGGACAGTGTTACACTTTTACTATTTTATGCTTATGTTTATTAAATGTTTCAGTGTTTTAGTGTTTAAATGGTTACTGTTGCACCAAGGGACTGAGAGAAACACAATTTCAATCCTGTGTATGTCCTGTACATATTGCAGTTCTGACAATAAAGTTGACTTTGACTTTTTTTGACTTTGACACACAAAATTATAGCTCAAAATCTGTAAAACTGACAGGGTTAGAGCCATATTTTGAGGTAAATAATATTTATACATGTTGCCAAAGTCTCCAAATGGCATCCAAAATGAGTCAGTCATTCTACACACAAAGTGCCTATTTAAAACATAAATCTCAAATATATCAGTTAATAATAGTAATAAAAAACATACTTAATGAAGTGCAACATGCATCATGGTCCAGCACCTTTGCCTTTGGCCCATTATGAACATGCATTATGATTTTCTTTAAGGCTCAGAGACTGCGCCCCACTGTGATGAAAGTGACTCCTGTATCAGAGCTGCAAGTTCAAACAACTACCACTTCCTCTATAAAACCTTCATCATCTGCTACCGCTAAACTAATAAAAATATAAAATCTTAACAAAAAGGTGTAGAAAGACTTCATGGCTATGCACAGTTTAAAAAAAATACAATCAATCAGGAGGTCAGCTGAACTGTAAATAAAATATATAAGTGGCCGTTAGAGGTTTGAGGCAAATGAAAATCATAGATTCTGACAATGTTTTAGGTATCATAATTAGAAAAAGTTGCTTTGTTGTAATGACGTTGAAATATGAAGACTTTTTTTCTTCAAATTGTGTAATGTTTTAAAAGACAGATTGCTCTTAGCAATATCTATAAAATGATTTTGATAAAGTGGTTTGGGGTAAAACTGAGTGTAAAATTTCAAAGGTAACACTTTCTGTCTTCTGCGAAAGTTGTCATATATTTGTCATAAGTTAGCCATAGCCAATGGTTGTGTAGACTTAAAAGTATTTCCCAACCAAAATACCACAAAGAAGCTACAAAATCCATGTGCTTTATCACACCCGAAAATGGAGAATAACCGGTCAGCTGGGACCTCTGCTGATCCACTGAGATGGCTACTTGACCACTGGTGACTTCTGCTGTGGGAGATCGGTTACTCAAGAGCCAAGGCTCACTCCCACAAATTGGTCAATTACTCCAGCACACACCAGCACATTACTTTAGACCAATTTTCTCTGGGCTTCCCATTGAGTAAAAACACTGGTAAAAACGGAATAACACCCACATCCCCCAGTTGTTTATCTAACAGACTGACTCATATAAGAAAATGCAGACCACATGTAGCCTATGACATAATCTGATTAATGGGTTTATAATTACCTTTGAGAGGGCAAGCAGGGATGGGTTGCAACGAAGCATAACGACTGGGGAGCTGTCACTGATGGTCTTAGGAAATTAGCACTACAAAACCATAGACACGTAAATGCCTCTAGGTTGAGAAGAAATTTTTCTTGATGATAAAAATTGTCTGCTGTCTCAAAGTCAAAGTCAAAGTCAACTTTATTGTCAGAACTGCAATATGTACAGGACATACACAGGATTGAAATTGCGTTTCTCTCAGTCCCTCGGTGCAACAGTAACCATTTAAACACTAAAACACTGAAACATTTAATAAACATAAGCATAAAATAGTAAAAGTGTAACACTGTCCTGAGTTTTTGCATAGTAGTATAAAAGTATGAAAATTTACACCAACACTAAAACACTAAACATTTAATGAACATAAGCATAAAATGAAATAATAAAAGTGTAATACTGTCCTGAGTTTTTGCATAGTAGTATAAAAGTATAAAAAGTATATCTATAAAATAAACTGAAGGTTCTAGCATTGACATTTGCAAAGAGTGGCAAAGCAGCATATGAGTTAATGTACACAGTATATGTATGAGGTAATTGATGTTGGTATAGAGGCAAAGTGCCTCTGCCTCCCCTCCCATTTGAACTGCCTTAACACTAAAACTTTCTCACATATTATCACTCAACACAAAGTTTTTAACACTAGACTCTGTGTCATCAAACGGGTTTTCACTAAACTCTCGGTCATGTGCTCATACAGTTTGCACTACTTCTCATACTTGCACTAATGTCTGTATTACATCACTGCCTATAATCATAATACTGTTTACATTCTCTGTTTACATTTATTAATACTGTTTACTTTTATTACTACTGCTTACATGTAATTACTACTGTTTACATTTATTTACACTACTCTAATATCTACACCACTGCTGGTACATATACAGTGTGCTCTGAACGGTCTTATTTAGGGATGCCCAATGTGCCTTACTGCATATGCCACTTTTTGCCTCTACAACAACATCAACTACTACCTCATACATATACTGTGTACATTGACTCATACGCTGCTTTGCCACTTTGCAAATGTCAATGCTAGAAACCTTTAGTTTATTTTAGTTATACTTTTTATACTCTTTTTTTATACTAGTATGCAAAAACTCAGGACAATATTATGTTCATTAAATGTTTAATGTTTTAGTTTTAGAGTTGGTGTAAATTTTCATACTCTTATACCACTATGCAAAAAACTCAGGACAG
>JBBPBX010026483.1:8259-20005 GCA_038048925.1 Garcialebias charrua | reverse complement strand
TATACTTTTTATACTCTTTTTTTATACTAGTATGCAAAAACTCAGGACAATATTATGTTCATTAAATGTTTAATGTTTTAGTTTTAGAGTTGGTGTAAATTTTCATACTCTTATACCACTATGCAAAAAACTCAGGACAGTGTTAGTTTTACTATTTTATGCTTATGTCTATTATTATATGTTTCAGTGTTTCAATGTTTAGATGTTTACTGTTGCACCGAGGGACTGAGAGAAACGCAATTTCGGTCCTGTGTATGTCCTGCACTGTACATATTGCAGATCTGACAATAAAGTTGACTTTGACTTTGATTTGACTTTGAAAGTGGCATATGCAGTAAGGCACATTGGGCATCCTTAAATAAGGCTGGTCAGAGAATACTGTATATGTATCAGCAGTAGTGTAGATATAAAAGTAGTGTAAATGTAAACAGTAGTAATAAATGTAAACAGTAGTAATAAATGTAAACAGTAGTAATAAATGTAAACAGTAGTAATAAATGTAAACAGTGAATGTAAACAGTAGTATGACTATAGGCAGTAATGTAATACAAACATTGGTGCAAATATGAGAAGTAGTGCAAACTGAATGAGCACATGACAGAGAGTTTAGTGAATAACCCGTTTGATGAAGATTCTGACATGAAGATTCAGTGTTTACTGTCCATATTTAAAGACACATCTTTTTTTTAAAAACGAGGCAAGTCAGAATTCAGTTTGCTCCAATTTTTCCCAGGTACAACATAGTAAATTTGAGAAATAATCATCTTGCATTAAAATGAAGTATGGCCAGTCACTTAAGTCAAGTATATATCCACATGCATCTAAGAAACAGTAGTTTTCTGATGTTGCTTTTTGATTCCAATATCAAGGAGGGCATAGGGAGTGGTAAAGCTGAAGCTGTCAGTCATCTCCACTTCCAACAAATTCTCAATTCAGCTTGCACTAGTGTCTCTAGCAGCTGTCTCAAACCGTGAGCTAGTCACACATGCTAGTCATCAGTGAGCTAGGCCGAGGTCAGGAGCTTCTTGAAGTCTTGGCATCCCTAGAGGCCACTTCATCTATGTGGTGATCTCACCAGCAGACCCTGCTTCCCTTGTTATATTTTACTTATAGTGTCACCAGAAGTAATTAGCCATTGACACACATGCTACCAGTTACTTGCACATTGTCTTGAGGGAGGGTCATGATGGAAACACAAGTTACAAATCTGGAACACCAAAGTGTTGAATTGCATGACGTTACCTTTTGATTTAATAAAACTCAGGGAGCTAACTACAAAGCTGTGTCGTCTATCGCTTTTGTCTCAGTAGATTCTTTTAAATTGGGTTTCCCTGTGACCTCTGACCATTGCCTCAGCTGCTACGTGGCTGTATAGAGGCCAACAAGACAGAGTAGAGTCGAGAAGACTGGGTATGGCAATAATGGGTGGCCTATATCTTCTCTCGTCTTGCGGTAAAGTGCAGTGATGTTGGTATAGTCCCTCAAAACCTCATGACCTCATGGGAGAGAGGAAGTGATTAATGAGGTCAGGTATTCCTCTTGGTGACACTACCCACCAGCATGTGAAGATGGTCTAGTACCCCTGGACGAACTCCCTCAATTTTCTTTGCACATGTGCTCCTTGACCCCCTCAGTCTACACTTCTGCTATGCTCCCTGAGTACACGGCACACTGTAAAATCTTCCTTTTTAATCACGAGTAAAGAATGAAACATGATGAGAATTGTTTGTGATTTAGTACAGGGTTCATGTTAAAAATTAACAAAACTACACGTACACACTGTGACCTAAGAGTTTTTTTGTTTTGTTTTTTTGGATCTGATGGTAATTGGGAGGTTGGATCAGAGACAAACCACTAATTTTGACCAGATGAGATGATCTTCCTTCAGCAGCAGTCTGGCACATGCATTGCATTTTTAATTTGAGATCATCTAAAAAAACAAATTGAAATTCTAACTTTTTGATCTGAAGTTGTATCTGACTACTAACTTCAACTCAAGATCCATTTATGATCCAGTAATGGACAATTTACTAGTGGTAGCTAGGGCAATGCATTAGCTGGTGTATTAATTGTGTCATTTTAAATGTATTGCATGAGTCAGTTGGGATAATGGGAAAGGTGGTAAAAAGTGAGAAAAAGGTACTGAAATGAAAATTACGATAATTAAAACATATAAGAAGTAGTTCTCTGTACCTGATTTTTAAAAAAAAAACTAAATATCACATTTTAAATTCTGCCTGCTCCTGGCCTCAATGCTTCAAATGAAGTATTTGCACATGTTACGTTTAATAATGACTCTGTGGTAAATTAACTGTCTGTCCTGACTAGAAATTGATTGTGAATACACTCTACAGGCTTGCTGTGGGCTGCCTCCTCTCCCTCTGGAGTGATTTCTTTCACCACTGCCTGGAGAAATGTCAGGACTCACATATGTCCACGTGGCGCAGAGAATTGTGAAGATGAGCGCTGAAAACTGAAAGAGTGGGAGATGGTCATGCTGGAGAGTATGTTAAATGCTTTAAGGGGAGAAGAAGCAGACAAAAGCAAATTCAGCCATCCTCCAGTCATCTTATCACCCTCCCTTTTATGTCAAGTGCTGACACATGCATGCTGCAAGTCTTTGCTCTATCCAATAAAATGCAGATCCATCCAAGTTTTTTTCTCTTTCCAGACTTTACACAATCATCATAGTTGTGTCTCCTGTACCTAATAATAAATATGCATGTCAACATATGCAATCCTTTAACTTGCTTCATTTCCATGAGCCCACTTGTGCCTCATTTTATTAGCATCCAAATTTCTATAGTCCCTAAAGTAGTTGTTGAAATGTATGATTTAGTGTTATGTCATTGAGGGCAGAATTTCAAGCACAAGCCCTTGTCTAGACTAGTGAGGGTCCAAAATCCATATTAAAATGGCCTTGTTACCAGCAGAACTTGCCATTAGCAATATCATCCAAACCTTCATAGGGTTTTCGTAAGATGATGCATAGATGACTGCTGTGCCCATCCAATAACAACATTAAGCACTCACGTCTTGCCTCATAAATCCATGGGCTGTTTGGTTATCACCTCAAACCAGTGAAAACGATGCACATCTCTCTCAACTTTTTCCATGTGTTATTAACCAGTAATTAGTGGTAGCCCAATACTACTGTAAGGGAAACCATGCAAATGGAGAACCACAATTTGAGATGAAGCAAAAATACTCCTTTGGGCAATGAATAATGGCCCTGACTAAGCTCTAACAGCACTACAGGGTAAACTGAACCTTTTGAATATCAAACAAGAGGCAGCAGTAGATTTAATGAGCAATTAGCTGCTACTGTATAGTTTGCTGTAGATGGAGGTGGGCTTGTTCTTTGAGACACTACGCAGTCAGTAGGCACCGGATCCCAAGGTGAAACCACACATGTTAAAAGCCCAGCACGGTTGCTGAGGTCTTTCATGTTGCTATGGCAAAAACTTATGGCCAATTTGCTGCACATTACATATAGTTGTTGAACAGGAGAGATGGTTATTAAGTTGTGCACATTTTAATAGGGATGATGGCTACATCCGTTTGAAATTACAAGTCTGTTGGTGCTTTAGATTTAATGAGAGAGTGTATGTATGAAAAGGAAGCCTATAGGCCAGTAATTATCCTATACATGAACGATAAGCAAAAGTACACACTTGCACATAACACTTCACAGGTGTTGTTGAAGCTCCTACCAAGGGCTTGGCAATGTTTACCATGATAGAAGAGTGATTTTGAGTTCCTTCGCAAAATGTTTGACTGAACCCATTTTTATACCATACCAAGATTTTTCTCCCAAAAGTTCTCAATAAGATGTAGCATCCAATCAATTATGGTAGTCCAAGAGAAAATAGACCAGGTTGAAAACTTCATTATAGTATTGTCTGGAACAGTCTGAAAAGAGTCCCACAAACATCTGTCTATTTATCCATTAGCTTTACCCGCTTCTTCCTTTCTGGGTCGTGGTGATCACTGATGCCCGTATCCAGCTATCACTGTAGCCATTTTCGCATTGCACGGCCCTCCCCAGTCCGGCTCGTCCCTGGTTGGCCCAGAGCCAGCCCTGGCCCGCCCCCGTTCATTACGCATTATGTGGAGAGCAAGCCTTGAAGTGGGTGGGGTGTTCTCTTGAAGTGGGTGGGGTGTTCACTTGACGTGGGTGGAGTGTTCTTGTGTGCGCGCTTACAGTGTTTTAAGAGAGGACACGCCGCTAAAAAATATTTGTTAGCTGAATATATATATTAGTGTTTCTGAGTTAAATTTTTGTTAATAACTGATTACAAATCAGCTTATGTTAGAACGTAAATAACACGAAGCGCGCACCCATTTCCGCCTTTCAGCGCGACCTGAATGTCATTAAAATATAACTAATATTCTCTAACTCTTTTCCGTAGCCATGATTTTAAAATATAACTAATATTCTGTAACTCCTGCGTGTAGCCTGGATGCTACGTGGGGCGAATCCTTTATAGGAAAAGTGGACTCCTAAAATAACAAGTACGAGTCCGTGGCCAAGTGGTTAGGACGTTCGCCTGCAACTAATTTTATCTTGATCCGGGGAAGCGGGTTCGCGTCCCACCTGGTTCAAGTTATTTTACGTTTGTCTTTTATTGGAGAAAATAAAAGAAGGAGTTTGTGTTATGCCTGTGGTTAACACAAACTCCTAAATGGGTGGCCGGGGTGTAGTGGTAATGACAGTTGTCCCCCGATCGGAAGGTTGGAGGTTCGAATCCTGGTTCCCCACACCATGTGTCGTCGTGTCCCTGGGCAAGACACTTAACCCCAAGTTGCTCCCGGTAGGACCGGAAAGGCACCTTGCATGGCAGTCTGCCACTACCGGTGTATGAATGGGTGAATGGCTGGTACTGTAAAGTGCTTTGGGGCTCCTCACAGGGGGCTAGAAAGCGCTATATAAATAAGCTCCATTTACCATTTACTATTAGTTATATTTTAATGAAATTCAGCTCGCGATGAAAGGCGGAAATGCTCTGTATGGATGCGCGCTTCATGTTATTTACGTTCTAACATAAGCTGATTTGTAATCAGTTATTAACAAAAATTAAACTCAGAAAAACTAATTCAGCTAACAATTTTTTTAGGGGTTTCTGTAGTTAAATTTTAATGAAATTCAGCCCTCGCGCTGAGGTTGTTGTTAGAACGAGTCCAGCCCCTGCTGCAAACAACGAATCAAATGTGAGCAGTAAATGACGTCAAACTGGGCCGGGGAGTCCGGCCCGATCAGAACCACGGTGGAGATGGTTCCAAAACGAGGGCGGACCCGGGGAAAAAAAGGAAAATGCGAACACGCCGAACCCGGGTTAGAAGGCGGGGCGGGCCGGGCCATTGAGAGCCATGCAATGCGAAAACGACTTGTGTGAGAGGCGAGGGACACTTGGACAGGTCGCAACACCATCACAGGGACACACAAAGAAAACAAGACAAACAACCATTCACTCTCTCACTCACATCTAGGGACAATTTAGAGTCACCAATCAGCCTAACATGTGTGTTTTTGGTCTGTGGGAGGAAACCAGAGTACCCGGAGAAAACCCACGCATGCATGGACAGAACATGCAAACTCCACCCAGACAGATCCCCAGACAGGATACAATCTGGCAACCTTCTCGCTGACAGGCGGCAGCTCTACCAACTGTGCCACCATGCCGCTGCCCCCCAAACAAATTGAACCAATGTTGAGAAAGGTAGTTAAAATTGTTTCAAAAGGAAGGGAATGCACTGAGGGAAAGAGTGTATTTTCAGAGTAAATAAGTGAGATTTGTATTGGAAAGAGCTGAGAATTGGTGCAAGAAGCAGACATGAGGTAACCCCTAAATTAGAGCTTTTCACTAGTGTGTGGCTGGTGACCTTCCATCCCACAATCCTTCTATCCTGTGTGGTGAATGGTGGCCTAGCTATTCTGCTCCTTTTTAGAGTGACGTCAGATGAAATTGGTGAAAAACATTTCTGTGGTTCATAGAGAAATACCTGTTACCACAACAATGCTTTGTGTTTCGTGCACGTTTTTGTTTTGACTGTCTACTATTCAGTGCAGAAACAGTGCTTCAATTTATTCTCTATATCCCACTGTTTTCTCACCTGGTGTTACTTACCAGCACACGTGTCACCATCACTCATAGCACATGTGTCTGATCATGCGTGAGCTAAAACAACAATAGAGTTGTGGTTGACTGGGGTTTGCCATGAGGGAGGCCTACTGGTGTGGATTTGGGAGATGGTTGAAGAATGAACAGTTCACATGGAGTGACATCCTCAGGCTCCCAAGAGAAGGAAGAATGAGGGAGGAAAGGGTGCATGGAAATGGGGGAGGCGGCATCTGATGTTCCTTGGGATTCTGACTTCATTGCAGTACTACCGCTGTGCCACCCACCATGCTCAGACAAACTTAGGGATACTCACGTCCTAATCAGCACGATCCAGAACATCTCTAAGCAGCAGCCAAGTTGAGTTCTAGCTGCAATGTGATTCATACCCCTTTTTTTCTTCATGCTCCAGTCTTTAGCAGCACAATCACACAAACATATACACACTTCCTTCAGCTGCTTCCTACACCCATGCCCCTGCATGATTATTGACGCATTCTCCTTGACTGCACCACTTCCAGCGCCTGCCACTCATTACTACAGGGCACTGGGGACCCCTGCATGCCCTATCCTTAAAGATAATAACACTATTTTACACCACAGAAAAACAGAACAGGAACACAGAAAGTGATAAAGAGTAAAATAAATAAATTTATGAGAGACTTTTTGTACTTAAAATTCTTTTAAAACTCCTAAAGATACAACAGATGTTCCTTTTCTGGATTTATTAGTGTTCCTTGTACCTTAGGATTGCCTAATCTCAAAAGATTTATTTTTTTCGGCCCTTACTTGCAGTGGCTCCCAGTGTTGTAAAATCTTCAAAATCCTCCACCTGACTGCATATAAAATATCACAGACATAAATTACCACCCACCAAGAAGAAATAGTACAATATGTGAGGCATGTGGAAAAGGTGTGAAGGCATAGCAGCAGCATCATTTTTGTTTGTTACTGATTTACTAACAACTGGACATATGTAAAGTAGAACTTCTATCTATCCACACAAAATAAGCATTAAACGAAGCTAGCATTCCTTGATGAACCGCAAGTCTTCCATCCCATTGCATGTCAAAGTTTTATACAAATATCTGTATAATATGTACTTGGAGTATGTGTTGTGAATGACCCAGCAACTACTTCATCAAGATTTAGCTCAATATCTGTAAAAGTGACTGTGTTATGGTCATTTGTTCTTTTAAAGTTGATAAACAGATCAATTTGAATCTCTCTTATTTAAAAAAAAAGAAGCTGTTTTTGATGTATCTCTAATACTTATGTTTTTGTAGTTTTATAACAATTTGTTCAGTGATTCATGGGATATTTTGCTAATAGTAGTAGTAGTTTCTTTATTTCAGACACAATGTAAGATCCATATATGTATATATAAAAAATTGATGATAAAAAGGTATTAAAATTTAAAGGGGACCACACATGCAAAATTCACTTTTTAATGTTTTTTTTACTCAACTTTGGGTATGTACTTCATAAAAAAACAGTCCTAAGGCCAAAGAAATGCACCCAGTGGTTTATTTACTCTAAGTAGATTTATTTGTCTGTGATAAAAACGGTTCGTTTCTCACTTCCTGCGGTTTGTGACGTCACAAACCGCAGCCAATCTGCCACAACCCACCCCAACCTGAGTCCAGCCCCTCACCTAGCAACCCCTGGTTAGGCTCAACCCACTTCTGTATTAAACACATGACTGTTGTTTTTCATGATTTCATCTCATCTTTTGTTTATATGTTCTTAATTTCATGTGTACAGCACTTTGTTGCAGCTGTGTTTTTTTAAATGGCTTTATAAATAAAGTATAATTGTTATTTTTATGTTTTAGTTCAATTTTTAGTGTATTTGCGATCGCTCCCAACGCGCAGCCGGCAAAAATTAAACGAGCGGACCCCCGGCGTAGGGACCGGCGGCAACGGGACCCTCTTCTGGCGGATGGAGCGGAGCTTCAACTGTACAGCCTCGCTGCTGCCTCGCAGCAGCCTCGCAGCAGCGAGGACCTTCTCCTTACGGATTAATTTACGGGAGACACTTGGTGAACTTTGTGTTGTCTTGACTGGAACAGCGATAACTCCCAAAATCGCCGCGTGCAACGAGCGGAGCTGGCGAACACCGGAAGAGGAACAAGCTAACATTAGCATCGGATTCGGGTGGTCTAATGCTAAAAGGAGCAGCAAATTGCGGCGCGCTCAGACGGGTTTCGGTAAGTTATCTTAAGCTAGCACTAACAGTAAGTCAAATGAGTAATAAAAAAAGAGCTAATTTTAAAACAACAACACATTACAGATACTGGCTGTGCAGAGGGCGTAAACAGATCGTTGAAGGGCGTGGACTTCAGAACTTGTATCAGAAACCGGTCGTTCAAAACGAAAGTTAAAAATGGCAGAATTAAAAAGGGTATAATTGATTATCTAAGAATTATTTTGTGTATTAAAATGAATTGTCAAGATAGCACACAGACATAACATAAAAATTTTAAAGACCTATATGTGGTCCCCTTTAAAAAGATTTAAAAAAGATTAAAAAGATTAAAATGCTTTCTTATAATAAACGGACGCCACGGTTTTAAACAGACACTTTTGAGTGATTTGTTAGTGCTCAGAGCACATTTTGGACTTGAATCTCCGTGACTACGACGCCGAGTCTGAGCACTGAAACAGTAAAACTGAGTATAAACATTTTTGTGTTTACCAAGGTTCAGTAGTTGTAGTGGCCTTCTTGAATCAGGTTGACTCCAAAAGTTAATCAGTTGCAGATGTTTGTTCATTTATTACTTTCTGGGAGTTTAAATACAATTTGTCCAGTGGTTCAGGAGAAACTTTTCTAACAGACCGGCAAACAAAGACATGCACACACACTCACACATGTGTATGGGATTGCGTTGTGTGTTCACTTTCTCTCTGCAGCAGGCAGAGGTGATATTTTTTTTAAACAAAAAGGGAATAATGCGCCTTAGTTACCTGCTGATCGAAAAGCCTGTTTGTAAAACCACTGACGTGCGTTTGACACAGAGTAGACCAGGATGTGCTGACAACATCTGTTTACAAAACAGCTGCAAGGTGACGCTAACGCAGTGCCAAGTGTGTAACACGACTGGACCACTGGCTTTCTGCTCTGCTGCTCGAAACAGACATTTCCTGTTCATGAATTTAAATTGTTTATTTCAACTTTCAACAAAACTTGTCAACACCCCTACGATTGGTTAAATAAATGCAGCCTTACATTGAATTAATTTTGTGAAAGTCAAATTTGTCTACAGCCTTAAGAGCGCAACGTTAAATCCCCACCTTGTGTAAACCCAGATGTCAGCGCAGAGGGTTGACTGTAGCAGAGACAGAATCTCTGTCCAGTGCCGCTGGTGAGTCTGACGTGTCCGCTTTGACTGTTCGCCAAGTACAATAGTGAGAGGCGATGGTGCTCTTGTAAACTAATTGAGTCAGCATGCACTGCAACTGGGCAGAGTGACCTTTTACTGGATTACAGCGCACTAACTGTAAGCTTCAGGGAACATTAACAAACAAGCATCTGGTAAAATATAAAGCCTACTGTGTCAACATCATGTGCTGCTGTTGCAGAAGCGTGTAGTGTTGTAATTTATCTACAGTAGTTTAATTTTAGGACACAAGAAACATCTGAAGTTCTGCAGAGATCTTGAGCATTGTTTGTATGAATATCAAACATTTACACTGGTCCTCTTGGTCTTTTTCCAAGTCCAGGTATGTTAAAGGGGACCACACATTCAAAATTCACTTTTTAATGTTTTTTTACTCAACTTTGGGTATTTACTTCATAAAAAAACAGTCCTAAGGCCAAAAAAATGCACCCAGTGGTTTATTTACTCTAAGTAGATTTATTTTACTGTGATAATATAGGTTTCGTTTTTGAAATAAACTGGAAGTCAATCGCGCTTGTGACGTCACAAGCGCTAGGACAACCCACCACAACCTGAGTCCAGCCCCTCACCTAGCAACCCCTGGTTAGGCTCAACCCACTTCTGTATTAAACACATGACTGTTGTTTTTCATGATTTCATCTCATCTTTTGTTTATATGTTATTAATTTCATGTGTACAGCACTTTGTTGCAGCTGTGGTTTTTTAAATGGCTTTATAAATAAAGTATAATTGTTATTTTTATGTTTTAGTTCAATTTTTAGTGTATTTGCGATCTCTCCCAACGCGCCGCCGGCAAAAATTAAACGAGCATACCCCCGGCGTAGAGACCGGTTGCGACGGGACCCTCTTCTGGCTTGATGGAGCGGAGCTTCAACTGTACAGCCTCACTGAAGCCTCACAGGAGCCTCGCAGCAGCGAGGACCTTCTCCTTACGGATTAATTTACGGGAGACACTTGGTGAACTTTGTGTTGTCTTGACTGGAACAGCGATAACTCCCAAAATCGCCGCGTGCAACGAGCGGAGCTGGCGAACACCGGAAGAGGAACAAGCTAACATTAGCATCGGATTCGGGTGGTCTAATGCTAAAAGGAGCAGCAAATTGCGGCGCGCTCAGACGGGTTTCGGTAAGTTATCTTAAGCTAGCACTAACAGTAAGTCAAATGAGTAATAAAAAAAGAGCTAATTTTAAAACAACAACACATTACAGATACTGGCTGTGCAGAGGGCGTAAACAGATCGTTGAAGGGCGTGGACTTCAGAACTTGTATCAGAAACCGGTCGTTCAAAACGAAAGTTAAAAATGGCAGAATTAAAAAGGGTATAATTGATTATCTAAGAATTATTTTGTGCATTAAATTGAAGGAATAGGGTCTAGATAGCCCACAGAAATACCATAAAAATTAAAAAAATCCATCTGAGGTCCCCTTTAAAGTGAGTTTTGTATAAAAGACGGGAACAAATAATTTATTGCATAGCTGTTTAAATAACCTCATTTTGAGTTTAGGTCCAACAGAACTAATGAGCTAATAGCTAGTTTGAACGCAGCTAAGACCACTGTAGTGGATTACTCTATTAAAACAACACCGATCTTTAAAATTTTATAGAAATTCATGTATTCTCCATTTTATAAATCTTTAAATGGTCATCCCTTTTATATTCCACATTTGTTTATGTGAAATTACTAAATCATTTGCTATTTAAAATAGCAGCTGCAGCTAGTTGTAGCTTTATTGGTACTGTTTCGGTCATATCCAGCAAGTATTTTAGGAAATGTCTGCTGCAATGACCATGCAATGTAAAAAATAACAGTGGTGTAAAGGTTTATAAAATAACTTTGAAGTTCATGCTCAATAATCAAGGTAATAAATCCAGCAAAGTGAAGTCAGGTCCTCCAGAGTAGTGGTTCCCAACCATGGTCCCTGAGGAACACCACCCTGCATGTTGTAGTTGTTTCCCTGCTTTGACACACCTGATTTGAATGATTTGGTGATAAACAGGCTTCGGCGGAACTTGAGGATGTAATTAAATAATTGATTTATTTATTTATCTGAGATTGAGATATCATACTCAAAGACATGGGTGTGCTGCTTCTTTGTCTGTCCTATTAAAAACAAATGGGGTAGTGTTTGAAAATCTCACAGCTATCAATTTGCATCAAACTGCCAGTAAACTTGAGTTACTGAGCTAGGTCAGAGGACCTGACTTAACTTTGTTGAATTTATAAAA
>JBBPBX010026482.1:9672-21061 GCA_038048925.1 Garcialebias charrua | reverse complement strand
TTAAAAATATTTTCACACAACTATTGACGCACAATGTTTTATGAATACAAAACAAATTACTTTTTTTAGCATATTTATTCATATCTATTCGTGAATAATACAGTATATGTGTGTGAGGGTGTGTGTGTGTGTGTGTGTGTGTGTGCACACGCGCATGCATGTGGGTGAGTGTGTTATGCCCCTGGGGTGTCATCAGCAGGGCAGCAACTGGGCATCTGTGCTTGGTCCAGTGGAAGCCAGCCGGTTAACGGGGCTAACTGGGCCAACTCTTACAGGCGTTGCCAGCTGTGCCACTGGATTCCTGCTCTTCATTTTATCAGCATCATCATTATTTCAGCTTCACACACTCTGCCCACACTGGCCACCATAATCACTTCATCACCACTCATCCATCTCTTTCCCTCTGAAACAGAGAGCAGACTTTGGTCAGCCTTTTCAGGACTCTGCTTTCACCTTGTCAATTTCAAGTTCTCGCCTCTCAAGTTTATGAACCTAAAAATGCACACGCTGAGCCTGAGCGAAAAGCATACACACACAGTGCACAGGCAGATAAATGAAAATAAACTAATTCAAATAAAGAATACTACGACAGCAGCTATGGGCAACAGATTGTTTTTGTTCCTGCAGCTCAAAGCTGAATTGACCAGTCTCACTGTCTCTGGGTAAAGCTGCATCTGAGTCTTGTTGTTCTGGTCTCAATGTTCTGCAACCTTCTGTCCGAAAGGAGTGGGTCAAACTGTTTACGAACAGGGTGGGTGGGGTCCAACATGATGTGGGATGCCCTAGTCCTGCTAGCGTAGATGTCCTCCAGAGAAGGGAAGCTACAGTGAGTGGTTCTCTGGGCTGCTTTCACCACTCTCTGTAGTGCCTGCCTGTCGGCAATGGAGCAGTTCCCAAACCAGGTGGTGATGAAGAAGGTGAGCGTTAACTCCAACACACACCTGAAGAAGGCTGTCAACACCGATGAGTCAGCCATGTGAGAACGTAAAGGCACTGGCAGGCTTTCTTGATTATGTTTTGTGTTTTGGTCCATAAGTAAATGGTCCATGTCAGATCCCTGGAAATGTGAACTCCCAGATATATAAACTGTGGACCATTTTCAGTAGCTGTGCCTCCAATGGCTCCTCCACCTGAAGTCCACTACCATCTGCTTTGTCTTCCCTACGTTAAGGTGGAGGTTGTGCAGCCCACACCAGTCCACAAGATTCTCTTTCTTCCTCCATTTGGACGACTTGTTTTCTTGATATAACAGTCTCACAACAACTGTCATCTGCAAATTACACAATACAATTGCTTGGGCATTTAGCTGAACCGTTGTATGCGAACAGCAGGGGCTGAGGACACAACCCTGAGAAGAGTCAGTAGCCGTGTTTCCATCAATGTTTCTAGATGCGCATTATAAAGCATCGCATCAGAAAAGCTTAATGGAAACGGCAAAATTCGAGTTAACTTCCTCTAATTCGCTCAAAAGTTGATACGCTCGCTTGAGGTGGTTTTGGGGGGCTTCGAAACAGAGCTGATGCGCAAAACGACAGATGGAAACAGATTTGCCGACTCAGTTCTGCCGTAGCGAACATTCACGTCACGTGACGATCAGCTGTTTCCGCTCCGGACAACATGTAACATCGCTAAAACTAGTTGGCATGACAGAATAAATACAACTTGCCCGATAGCAACACATACCTGAAATATTCTCTCCATTTTGCGAGATGTGTGGTCGGGTTCTGTTTTCAACCGCTACTTCCTGTTTACTGTAGACATGCGTAACGCTGACGTCTGACGTAATGACGCTGACGTCTGACGTAATGACGCTGACGTCTGACGTAATGACGCTGTGCGTGGCCTGGTAGATGCGCATCAAGCCAGTTGATGGAAACACTTCTGATCCGCATTAATTTGTATTTACATTTTTGCGAGATTTCAAAAATTAGCTCAAAATTCGAAATGAAAACAGATGGAAACACGGTTAGTGTTAAGGGTGATGGGGGAGGATGTGATGCTGTGGATCTCGGCACGCTGAGGCCAATGTGTCAAAAAGTCCAGCATCCAGTTGCAGAGTGAAGGCGTCAGTCCAAGCAACTAGTTTGTTGGTCACAGTCTGTGAAATGATGGTGTTAAAAGCAGAGCTAAAATCCAAGAGGAGCAGCCTGAGGCGAACTCTACATGAAGAGAGCAGAATGGACAACTGAGGCACTATGTCAGAAGAAGAATGGTTCTTCTGCTCTGGGTCCACATTGATGTTGCTCTTTACTTTGGTCATGACCATCCTCTCAAAGCATTTCATAACTATCGGAGTGAGGGCTACCAGCTGATAATCATTCATTCATGCTGGTCACTGCTGCCCTTTTGAGCACAAGAATAATGGTGGAGGTCTTCAGACACACCAGCACCACAGCTTGGAAGAGTGAGGTGTTAAATGTGTCTTTCCACACTTCTGCCAGTTCTTCAACACAAGCTTTCAGGCAGGAATATTGGCTGGGCAAGAATCTTTTCAGGGGTTAACACATGTTAGCATTATCTTCACCTCCTCAGCTGTGAAACTGAGTGGCAGCTCATCATCTGGGACTGAAAACCTGCAGCTGGTGATGGAGCTTGTGCTATTAGTGGTAATGGCAGTCGACCCCTGATCGGAAGGTTGGAGGTTCGAATCCCGCATCCGCCCACCATGTGTCGTTGTGTCCCTGGGCAAGACACTTAACCCCGAGTTGCTCCCGGTAGGTCTGGATGGCGCCTTGCAAGGCAGGCTACCACTACCGGTGTATGAATGTCTGAATGAATGGGTGGATGGCTGGTATTGTAAAGCGCTTTGGGGCTCCTCACAGGGGGTTGGAAAGCGCTATATAAATAAGCTCCATTTACCATTTACCATTTAAAGCAAGCAAAAAAGGAGTTGGGGTCATCTGAGGCAGGTTCCTAGGACAGTCAACATTCCTCCTGTCATAGTCCGTGGTGGTCTTGATGCCCTTCCACATGTTCCAAGCATCACTGGTGGTGAAATGACCCTGGATTTTGAGCGCACAGTCTGTCCTTGCATGTTTGAGTCCAATCTTTCAGTTTTAAACATGATTCAAAAGCTAGGTATTAAAGTTTTCATCCAGATGTACAATAATCTTGGGGTGTTTTAAGATGGCTGGCCAAAGTAAGTGCAGATTCATGAGTATCCAATCATTACCTGCTGTGAAATCTGCAGACATGAGAACAAGTACAAAACACTTAAATTGTTTTATTTTTTAATGTAATTAATTGGATTAAAATATACTTTGTACTATGGTATCCATCCATCCATTATCTTCTGCTTGTTTCGAGATCGGGTCTCGGGGGCAGCAGCTTGAGCAGGGAGGTCAAGACATCTCTTTCCACAGCCACCTCTTCCAGCTGTTCTGGGAGGATTCCAATGTGTTTGCAGGCCAACTGAGAGACGATCTTCCCCGGGGTCTCCTCCCAGATACTACAGTATTAAAACTAAAATCTAACACACAATGATTGTATCTATAAAATTTTGCCCCCTGTCACTAGATGATAATAATAATAATGCATTTTATTTGGTAGTGCCTTTCAAAACACTCAAGGACACTTCACAGCATTAAAAACACAATAAAAACAATATAAAATAACTATATAAAAATAAAAATTAAAGTCAATTAAAAACACAATAAAAACAATATAAAATAGCTATATAAAAAGAAAAATTAAAGTGAGAAGGCTAACTTGAACAGATGAGTTTTGAGTTTTGATTTGAAAGTCAGAAGGCAGTCAATGTTACGGATGTCTGGGGGAAGAGCGTTCCAGAGTTGGGGAGCAGAGTGAGAAAAGGCTCTGTGTCCCATGGTGCTGAGGCGGACAAGAGGCACGTTGAGGTGGATGGAAGAGGAAGAACGAAGGGAGCGTGAATGGGTGGTAATGTGCAGGAGATCAGACAGGTAAGGAGGGGCGAGGCTATGAATAGCCTTGAAAGTGTATAACAGGATTTTAAATTGAATTCTGAATGTGACTGGAAGCCAGTGGAGTTGCTGTAAAACTGGGGTGATGTGGTGGAATGAGGGGGTTTTGGTAACGATGCGGGCAGCTGAGTTTTGAACCAATTGAAGCTTACGGGTTAATTTGTGAGGCAGACCAAAGAGGAGAGAGTTACAGTAATCGATTTGAGAAGTGTCCAGACTGTGGACCAGGACGGAAGCAGAGTGCAGAGAGAGGGATGAACGGAGACGGTTGATGTTTCAAAGGTGGAAATATGCAGACCGGGTAATACTATTAATTTGAGACCTATCTGAGATGTAAAATACCATTTAAAGCATGACTGATCCTTGCATTTATTCATGGCATGGGGGATGTTTGATGTGAGACTGGCCAAGTTGGCATCATCCCCAAGGTATGACAGAGCTTATGACATGGCCATGGAACCAACCTACCACTGATGGGGCGCTGGAATGACATCAACTGGGGTGGTAGAGTCATACCAGTGTGCCACATCTGCATCCTGACTAGGGTTGGGCATCGTTTCAATTTGAGCGATTCCGGTTCCGATTCTTCGTTTCAATTACGATTCTGATCGATTCCCGATTCCAATTATTTTTATAGACGGGGTTAAAAAAAGACGTGTCAGTTCAATTCAGTAGAGTGCCAAGTCACAACAGAAGTTGTATCAGGACACTGAACAGAAACAATCAAATATAAAAATAATAAGTTAACAGAAACTTTCATATGAGTTAACACTATTCATCTGAGAAGCATACTGCTTTGAATTTAACTCCATCATGTTATAAATTAGCTACAGTAGTTAGCCAGAGTTCTTTCAGGATGAAATAATTTGAACTTTTATTTGAATTTTAATGCTATAAACCTTTGGTAAGAGTTCCACTGCCTGCAGCTCCTCCTCCAAATTGGCCGCTGATTACCACCAGCTGTCGGCCATCCACCTGATGAGGTCCCTCTACTATTTAAGGCTGCAGTCCAGTGTGACTCATCGCTGGATCATTATACCCTTCTTGGTATTTATGCTTGTGGCCAGTATAATACAAGAGTTACTTACCTTTATTCTTGTGCCTACAGTCAGCCTGCCTCCTGGACTCCTGCTTGGTCTTGGAATCCCCGTGACTCTGGTTCTTGTCCTCCGTGCCTCGCCTTCCAGTCACATGCCTATCCAACCTGCGTTGCCTGCTCTGCCTGGTCTCATCTCTGGTGTTCTCTAGTGGATCACATCCACGCCTAACAACTGCACCTCCACCTGTATGGAAATACAAGCAAACATTATTGAGTTCTACAAGTGGACTTCACTGACCCAACTCTCTTCCCCAGGATCTCCAAGAGATGACCACCTGTAAATAAGCCCACTGTATATAATAAACACTGTTACTTTTTCTAATCGCATCTTTTTCTTTCTGGTCTCGTATCACTCTGGGTTCCCCGTGTTGTGACACTTTTTATTTTTTGTTAAATTTACTATGAATTTCTCACAGGGCTATTTTCAACCAGTATATCAAACTTCTGAACTTCAATATGTTGTGAATTTTCTTTTCACAAGGGTTCACTTTCACAAGAGAATGTTATGTTTGAAAACCTCATGAAAACACATTTCCACATGTCCAATGTGTGATGCTGCAGCCATGTTACTGAGCTCCCACTGATGGGCTAACCTGCTGAAGAATATTAAAAAATATATTATTATTATTATTATAAAAAAGAACAACGTGTACAATCCAGTCCAGGTTAGCAGCAGGTACAGTATAAAATCAGAAACTCTTCTTGTTGAGGAAAATGATCATATCTTCTTCTCAGGCAGTATGTGTGAGCGTTCTGGACAGACAATGTCTCCTGCAGTGGAGAACACACGTTTGCTGATTGTAGAAAAAGCTTGAACACAAATATGAGAATGCTAGATCTGACAGCAAAGGATAAGTCTTGTGTTTGTTCCACCGCCAGCAGCAGGGTCCTCCCTCCGACAGAACGGCAGGTGGAATGTCCTGGTACATCTGCAGCCCTCTCTCCACTTGTTTCTTCATGGACATGAAGCTGTGACATTACATTCTGTGCCTCTTTCTCAGCAAAAAGCTCATCCAGTAGAAAATTTCTGGACAGATTGCAGGGAGGTGGTTCCTAAACAACAGGTTCATCAGTATTATCAATAAAAAGGGATCATTAATGGCATGATCATTATTAAAATTGAGAATGTATATAATTTCATCAAACACTTACACTCTCCTCCTCATCATCCACTCCCTCATTCTCAGGCCTTTCCTCAGACTGCATGGTGACCCCATCATATCCAGTCTTCCTCTGTTGACAACAAAGAACATTACTAGTATTTAGGTTTCAGATTTTAACAGCAGAACAGGCCAGTTGTGCATGAATGACTTTTCACCTGCTCAATCAGCTTTCTCTGGATCTACTCCCAGGCACATCATCCATCCATGATTATGATTGTGTATAGCACTTTGGTCCTGTTGGGTGCATAATGTGCTCTATAAATATAGTTGGTATGGTATGGTATCTTATGTTTAAAGAGCAGAGCAGCTGTAGTTACAGTGGACTTCTCCACCTTATAACAAGATGGGATTAACTTATTTGACAAGTGGTGCATGGTAGGTGGTGTGTACTTGGGTTGATGGTTTTCGCCATGTCCCTGCAAACCTATAAACAAACATGCAATGTCACTGTTACTGTAACATTAGCTTAGGATGGACTATTAATTAGCTTAGCTCTGTTGTTATTGCCTCTCTAACCTAAATGTTGGTGATTCCACATCTGAAAAGGGATGCAACCTTTTCACAATATATGCTGTAACGGTTCTGTAGCACTATTCATTCAATTAGTTCCACCAAAGTATTTCCTTGGTTTTCGTCAGGTGGCTTCTTCTTTGTTGGTGTTCGGCGGGCGGACTAGACATCAAAAATAGGAATCGAAAATAAATATTTAGAACGATTCCGGGAAAACTGGACAGTTAGTCCCGGTTCCAAACGATTCTCGATCCTCAATGCCCAACCCTAATCCTGACCAACTGCCAGAAAATAAAGCTAGTGAGTGGAAGTAGCAAGGTGTGACTTTGGCCCAGAGAGACTATCTTTCAATTGTAAGAAATACTATAAATGTAATATATATAGAGTAAAAAAAAAAAACACTGTAGAAAGCACTAATTAAGTATGTGAATGGTGTACGGTAATGTGAACCCTTGTAAGAGCTGTTAAGAATATGGAGAGATTAAAAGGTGCTTTACAAATGTGGCCCGTTTACCATTTAGCATTGTTGTGGAAATGAACTTCATCTTGAATGTGGTAGGGATGCAGCAGACCATCTCAAAAATGTAAAAATAGGATGAATATTCTGTTTGGCAAGTTCTAAGAGCATATCAGTGTCATGATTTCCTTCACACTGAAGACAGTTTTTCAACTTGTAAACAAATCAGCCATTTTTTTAATAGATCATGAAGGTTATGAAGAGCATAGAAGGATTGTCATCTTAAATGAAGGGGGCTTTGTGTCAGCATGCATGGAGATATTCAAACTAGTTTTGTAGAGTGCCTGGTTATGTGCTTAGGTATTTAGGCTAAACATATAACCATTCAGTGTTCTGGGATGGCCATTTTAAGCTATTGTGCTAGTGTGAGTTTGTCACCAGTATAGAAGCCTGGCCTCATGACAGATCAGGGCATTCAGGCCAGTGACATTCTTCCACAGCTCCAGATGCATCATGGGCCAACGGTGTGAAAAATGCTGGTTGGCCTGATCCACTCAGCTGCAGATGAATGGAGCGCTCGGTGCACTCACCTATAGATGAATGGAGTGATCTGTCTTGTCAGCTGAGGTCGAACACGAGGTTACAGTATCCACTATACTTATGTGTGTGTGCATTTGTGTTTGTTGACACCAGGAACAAGCTCTAACTTAACAAACAAAAAATGGGAGAAAAAAAACATGTTTATATTTTTGTTTCTTTTATAATTTTAACCTTACATTTTTACTGAAACTATTAAAACTTTACATAACCATCAATCATTGTTTAATTCTAATTTTAGCTCTCACACAAACATTAGCTCAACATCTGTTAACTGACTGAGGTAAATTTGATTACTTTTGACTGATGTTTATTACCTGTTGTGGCATCAGAATGTGTTGGGGATCATAAGCTGCTACCAATCAACTCTTTAACTCAATAGCTGTAAAATTAATTGCATTAAAGTCATTTTTTACCGAGTTCACCCAACTGTGGCAGATCTTAGACAGGGTGGACATTAAAACCTTATTAATTTTAGACGTGCTGTGCAGCCAATGATTATGCACTGAGAATGTTATTATTATTCATCCACAGGTTCATTAGATGTCTCTCTGCAAGTCAAACTAAACATGTTAACTTGTTGACATTTTAGGAATGGGTTGGGTGTAACAATATGAACAAAAGTGTTGTATTTAAGAAGAATAAAAATCAGAAAAAAACATGTGGTTTCTACATTTGGAAATTGTATCTTCAAACGTAATAAACATGGTAAATAAATAAATAAAACCTAGCACTTGATCAATGTATGAATATGATTCACTGCATTTTATCCCTGATTTTAAACTATGATAATATTGTGAGGAGAAGAGATGGAATTATAGCTATTTTGGTCAAACCTCATATATGCTGTAAGGCCTAATGTCATTCAATAACGCAAGATGTTAGTCCTCAGAGCATGTGTTGAATACATTTGTGAATTACATTTTGATTTGATTTGATTTGATTTGATGTTTATTCATTCATTTTAAAAGAACAATACAAGACAGTTTCATCAGATACAAGATTACAAGTAGGATAAAATGAAGGGAGCAGAAAGAAGATGAAATCTTATTATATCTGCCCCTATTTCACAGTTTGTTCAACCAATGATAACTTTCAAGCAACATCACAGAATGAATAGTTCTACCTATTTTCCTAACTGTAATACACAAACTACATCACAAAATGAATAATTCTACTTAATTTTCCTGACTGTAAAACATAAACTAGATCACAAAATGAATAATTCTACTTAATATTTCTAACTGTAATACACAAACTACATCACCCATAATTCTAATTAATTTTCTAATTCTAATTTTTTTTTTTTTTTATTTTTAATTTTATTTTTTTATAATTTTATTTAATTTTCCTATTTTTTTTTTAATTAATTTTCCTAACTGTAATACACAAACTAGATCATAAAATGAATAATTCTACTTAATTCTACTTAATTTTTCTAATTGAAATACACAAACTAAAAGATGGCACAACATCAAGATGTTCACAAAATGAATAATTCTACTTAATTTTCCTAATTGTAATACACAAATTCATCACAAAAATGAATAATTCTACTTAATTTTTCTAACTGTAATACACAAACTGCTTCATAAAATGAATAACTCTACTTAATTTTTCTAACTGTAATACACAAACGTACCGTACATCATAAGTACAACATAATTGTAATACACAAACACGCAAGATTACATCATATATAGTTTTTGAGCAAGTCCTTTTTGACCTTTTTCTTAAATGTATACATTGATTTTTCATTTTTAACATCACTCTCCAGAGCATTCCACAATCGAATTCCCTGAATTGAGGTAGACCGTCCTTTTAAGCTGGTTCTGAATTGTGGTTTGATGAATATCTCTGTCCCTTTGAGATTGTAATAACTTTGTCTTTTTATAAAATTTCTTTGGATATTTAAAGGTAATGTGTTATTATGAGCCCTATACATAATTGATAAAATACTATATTCTACCAATTCCTGGAATTTCAATAAGTTTAGTTGAATAAACAAGGTGTTTGAAGGGTGAGTGAAATGTTTTCTGGTGATTACTCTTACAGCTCTCTTTTGTAAAATAAAAACAGGCTTTGTAATAGTTTTGCATGCTTTTCCCCAAACCTCAATACAATAGATTAAATGTGGAGCAATGATTGTGTTATACAACATATGTAAAGCTTTATCAATTAAAAAATCCCTGACTTTATACAGTACTGCAATTGCTCTAGCTAGTTTTTTTTAATAGAATTTACATGATGTTTCCATGTCAGTTTGTCATCAATGATAACACCCAGAAACTTCACTTCACTCACTTTACAGATCACAACATCTTCAATTTCAAATGGATCGTCATCAACAATTCCCTTTTTGTTACTGAAAATCATGTAGTTAGTTTTATCTAAATTCAAAGATAATTTGTTTAATTTAAACCAAGTTTGTATTTTAATAAATTCTGTTTTCATCATATCCAAAATCTGTTTTATGTCATTACCCGAACTGAAAAAAGTGGTGTCATCGGCAAAAAGAACACATTTAAGTAGTGCTGACACATTTACCAAGTCATTCACATATAAAATAAACAACTTTGGTCCAAGCACAGAACCCTGAGGAACTCCACAAGTGATATCACGGAGGTCAGATCTAACATCATTTATTTGCACAAACTGTTTCCTGTCCTTCAAATAGCTAGATACCCACTGTAATGCTGGTCCTCTAATACCATATTTATTTAGTTTTTCAAGGAGAATGGTGTGGTCAATGGTATCAAATGCTTTTTTTAGATCAACAAAAACACTAACACAGTACTGTTTATGATCGACAGCATTAGTTATTTGTTCCATTAAATCCATGAGAGCCATTGACGTAGAGTTTTTTTCTCTAAACCCATATTGACTGCTACTTAAAATGTTTTGTTTATCAATAAATTGATCCAATCTGGACACAAATAGTTTTTCTAGAATCTTTGAGAACTGTGGTAATAAGGATATTGGCCTATAATTATTGAATACACATTTATCACCATTTTTAAAAAGAGGAATTACCTTTGCTACTTTCATGTTATCTGGAAATATTCCTGTTGAAAAAGATAAATTGCATATATATGTAAACGGTTCAATAACATAACTTATTATTTCCTTTACGAACATCATATCCATGTCCACCCAGTCTTTTGATCTCTTGTCTGAGAGATTTTTTACCATTTTCATAATTTCCTCTTTGTTAGTTCCACTAAGAAAAATACTGTTGGTGCAACTTTTAATTGAATGACACACCTTATTATCTACTTTTGGTATTTTAGCTGCAAGGCTTGATCCAATATTTACAAAATATTGATTAAATTCATTTACGATATCATTCTCATCATGTATTTCTTTGTCATCTTTCACAAAATATTTTGCAATGTTCGTTTTTGCTTTATGACTTTTTAGAACATCATTTATTACTCGCCATGTTGTTTTAGTGTCACCATTGCTCTTGTTTAATAAATCACTATAGTATTCTTTCTTGCATCTTCTTATAATCATTACCAATTTATTTTTATATTTTTTATATTTTTCTTCAGCTTGTTGTGTTCTCGTTTTTAAGAAACATAAATACAAGTTATTTTTTTTTTTTACAAGCATTTCTCAA
>JBBPBX010026481.1:13428-27635 GCA_038048925.1 Garcialebias charrua | reverse complement strand
CTGCCTCCTCCCCTATGGAAATGCAAATTGTTCTTAGTTTCCTCTGCAGTTCTGCTACACAATGAGCAGTCTTGAAGAAGAAAATGAAAATGATTTATTTTTAATTTTATTTATGAGTCAAATAAACAGTTTGACTTTGAAATGAAAAAGCATTTCTGCTAATACATTTTAATTTTGAAATTTGACATTTTAAAATGAATTTTGGTCACTTTTTAGTTTTTACTATGACATATTTTGAAAATTTTATTTCTGAGTCAAAACATGCAGCTTTATTTGGAAACTAAAAAGCATTTCCATTAATCCATTTTAATTTGAAATATGAGACATAATAGCTTCCATACTCCCCATGCCTGTTCTCTTTTGTCTCTTGGAAAAGCAAAGGAGGCGTGTGTGTCTGCATCTGAGGAGAAAACACAAGAAGGGAAATAAAGAATGGCTCTCATCTGCCTGAGACTTGGTCCCCGTTGGTCTTTTTAAAGAATCAGTCAAAAGATTCAGATCGTTCATGAATGTCACATCTCTATTTCTTATTAGTAGATACCACAAAGACTGTACATGTTGCAACCATTTCATTTGCCAAGTCTAAAAAGTGACACACCGATGTCCTTCATTGCTGAAGGATTTGATTAGTGAATGTTTGGAGTTATTTAGACGAGTGTTTTTCTGGACCCGAATTGAACAGGGATTGCAAATAATTAATAATAATAATAATGATACCATACCATACCATACCATTTTATTTATAAAGCACTTTAAACAGGAACAAGTCCACACCAAAGTGCTGGTGATGATGATAATGATAAGTGCTGTGTGTTGTCATCATTGTATGTTCCCATACAATGACACAATTAATCTCTGCATTTAACCCATCGCAGCCTGGTGGCGCAGTGGGCAGCTATGTGAGCACCCAGGGAGCAGTTGGGGATTGGCTGCCCTGCCTCTGCCACATCTTGGGCCCCAACCTTAATGTTTTTGATGTAAAATATTCAGAAGGGTAGGAGTTACACTGTGGAGAAGAACAAGTAGGATTTTTTTTTGTTTTGCTTGGCAGCGCAGAGTGACGGATCCTGGCAAGCTCCACCACCAGGTGTGACAGAGCCAGGGGGTGGCCAGTGGTGGCCTTGGTTACCATAGATTAATCCCTGGACATTCCACACACCATATTTTAAAAACTAGAAAACAATTTCCTCAAATAATAGAGCTAGTTTATCAATATATATAGTAGTGGCCATCTTGGATTTGGCATGGCAATCCAATTTTCGACAGGAAACTTCCTCACGTCGATGCAGCTGCACACCATAATGGAAGTCAGTCCATCACTTAACTTTCACGCTGCTGTGCTCACAACATGCTCGGACAGGTGGACGGACAGATGTGTCCCCTTTTCGCTCTGTGAAGGGGGACAATGCATTTCACATCCCTGCAGTGGCTGGTCTTTGCTTTTTATTTTATTTTTCCAAATTCTACAACATGAAATTCATAAACTATTCTTTTGTCTTGCTGCAGATTTATTTTAGAAGCTGACACTTCTTCTTTTGTCCCCACCTTACCCAGTTTTCAAGTTTTTATTTTTATTCTCTGCACAATATAATGTTGTGGTCAACAAGGTTCATGCTCATTCATCCAGGTCAAAAATCCAACAATGTTCAGTCAGGTCATCTGGACAGTTCCTGTTTTTGTTGAGAGATGTTTCGTCCTCCATCCAAAGGGATTCATCAGTCTGAGAAGTCACAAACAAACCGTTTTCCCCACAGAGCAGTACACTCCTACAGTGTGTCACTGGACAAGTGGGTCATGACTTTGGTCAGCTTCTGGACACAAAATGAATGAAAAGCAGTCAAAGAAAATACAAAATTGCCTTCACAAATCTAAAAATCTACTTCTGATCAAGTTTATTGTACAGTGTAATTTAAAAGTTTGGCATTGAAAACACTGAATAAGATAAGAGAGGTAAAATAATATCTTAAGAATGTATATAATGTCAGATCCTAATTATGAACATACTATTTAGCCACACTTAGCTGGACCCAGACCTGGGAAAATGGGGTGCACAGGGTGCTGCTGCACCCCCTGAAAGAACAAGCATGTCAAAACAGGTAAAGAATTATATTACTGGTAGTGCACACATGTGTTATTTCCTGTAATATTATTGAGTTTAGTAAGTCTGGTATATGAACCAGCACTGGTAACGTTTGACTGTGTGCAAAATTTTAAATGGCTTAAAACACAACAAGAACACCTCTTTAGATCTTTAGATCATGAATGCAACTTCATCCACAACTTCTGATTCACGTCATTGGTTTATGCTTTTTAAAAAAAGTTTGTTAAAAGGAAAAAAAAACAACTAAAGGTTAAATTTAGGCGTTAAACCTCTGATTAGTGAAAACTTTCTCCGAGAACTTGGTGGAAACAAACAGTTCTGTTTGCAGTTTGTGTGATTGCCTCAGGTTGCTCGTAAAAAGAACCCGTTGCTCTAAAAGAAGAACCATCAACTTCAAACCCTTCTCTCTCCTCGTCGTAACTCCTTCTGCCTCATTCCGTCCAGTTCTCCTCTCCTCTCATGTTTTTTTTGTTTCTCTCTGCAGTTCTGGCAGTATGGTGAGTGGGTGGAGGTGGTTGTGGATGACAGGCTGCCGGTACGCGAAGGCCGTCTGCTCTTCAGCTACTCTCGCACCCGTAACGAGTTCTGGAGCGCCCTGGTGGAGAAGGCCTATGCCAAGTGAGTCGCTGCAGCCAGCATATGTTTCTGGGTCGTAATGATCACCCACACGCCTGTTTGTCACTTCAGGCGGAGATAAATGTGTCACTTCTTGTGCAGGTTAACAGGATCCTACGGGAGCCTGAAGGGGGGCAACATCTCAGAGGGGATGGAGGATTTTACTGGAGGCATCGCATACTCTCTTGCTGTTACAGCGCACACGCCTGCAGTTCTCTGGAGGACTCTGGGTGCTGCTTTGTCCCGAGGCAGCCTGCTCAGCTGCTTCATCCAGGTACCTGCATCACACACCTCACAGTATCCACTCTGCACAGCTTGCAGCTCACGTCTGATGACTTGTTTTTGTTTGCCGCAGGCTCACAGCTACCGCGAGGTTGGTCAGGTGACGGCAGACGGGCTGGTAAAGGGACACGCGTACGCCATCACCGACACCGATAAGGTCAGCATGATGTAGTGAAAACACTGAAGACTGGATTAATTATGTTGCCATCGTCTTGACACAACTGTTATGAGCTTTAAGGAATAGCATGCATCTTTTGCAATGGGGTTCTGTGTAAAGTTTATGAACAGTTAATATCTTACTTGCTGTAGATCAGGGGTGCTCATTACGTCGATGGTGATCTGCTGGTCGATCGCGATCTACTGGTCGATCGCGGAGGCACTACTAGTAGATGGCAACGTGACATTAAAAAATTGTCAGCCTATCAAACATCCCGTCACTTGATTGACATACAGGGCAACCAATCAGATGACGAGCTTTAGGTCACCGCTCATGCTAAAAACAACGGCGCGAAGCGCAGCAAAACATACAAGCGAAAACAATCAGCGAATTAGCTCAGATTTTAAGCCCTTGCTAAAACATGAGTGAGAAACCTGGACCAAGTAAGAAGGCAAAAACGTATCACTTTCATACGGAATGGGAGGTGGACTTTTTTTTCAGCCATTTTTCGCTCACCAAACTTAAAAAGCAAAAGCCGCCACCGAAGCATCGTTCCGGGTGAGTCACGCTGGGTGTTTTGTTTTTTGAATGTCCAGAGGTAAATGTTATTGAGCCTCAAGGGCTCATTTACGAAAGCGACCTGCTACAAACTAAAGAATGATGAACAGCAATGATACAAATACTGTACATTAAACAATAAACAAAAGAAAAAGAAAAAGTAGCAAAAACATTATAAGGTAGATGTACAAAATCAAAATCAGGAACATGTCTGCATTGGTTTTTGCCAGGATTCCAACAGATTCTGAAAACCATTTAGAGAGGTCAGGGCCGTATAATCATGTCATGTAGCCTATAAACCATGTCATGAACGGCTGCTTCTATGAAGAACTTGACGTGGACTCACGATGTTACTTGTCGAACTCAGCTTTATTGAACACAGCTAACTGTACGACATGTTAACGTGACGTCTGCTCTAACGTTCAGTCAACGTCTCACAACGTACTGCGCATGCTCAGTCTGCTGACTGGCTACGGAAACCCAACTGGGACATATCACCACATCTCCCCCTTTTAACAGGAAAACACGCATGTTTTAAACTCACATACAGATAACATACGAACACTAGGACGTTGGGGTAGACTGCCCTCGGTCCGCAGCAACGTAGGGATTATTCTGCCCTCGATAGTTGCTGTTCCTATAAATCCTGTAAACAACAAACATTTTACACTTGCATTTTCAAATTCCCATTTATCCACTCTTTTCTCTCCCCTTTTCTTTGAAAGATGAGACAACACAAAAACAACCACAGCTGCAACAAAGTGTTGTACATAAAAAAACATTTTAACTAATCATCACATCTTTTACTCTTTTAAATAAATTATTTTTCACATATTTCATCATTGCTTCTTTCAAGTACTGTACCTCTCCAGTGTTTGATACTTTTCCTTTTATTGTCTCATTTTATATTTTATCAGGTGAAGAGGGGACTGGATGAGGTTTTATTGCTAAGGCTGAGGAACCCCTGGGGTTTTGTCGAATTTTGCGGCTCCTGGAGTGACAAGTGAGCGACAGATATCACAGACACATGGATTGTTGGATCTCCACAGATTCTGAGGTTTTCTTTCTCCAGGTGTAAGGAGTGGGAGGACATGGAGCAGTCGGAGAAGGAAAGAATTGAGCTGAAACTACAAGAAGATGGAGAGTTCTGGTATGGAAGGGATGTTAAACCTTGATGTAAAACTTCACAGCAGGAACTCTGATGATTGTTTCTGTCAGGATGAGTGTGGATGACTTCAGCAGAACCTTCAACGTGGTGGAGCTCTGCAGTGTGAGTCCTGGCTCGCTTGACGAGGACGAGGACACGTCCACCGCTCAGTCCACCTGGACCATCAGTGAACACAAAGGGTCCTGGCTACCAGGAAGCTCCGCCGGCGGCTCCCGCAAATTCAACAGTACGTTCAGGACGTCAGATCTGCTCCGGTGTCCACTGAAACCCAGCTGAGATCTCTGCTGGTCCTCTTCAGAGTCCTTCTGGAAGAACCCCCAGTTCCAGCTGGTGCTTCGAGAGCAGGACCAGGACGAGGAGGAGGAGGAGGGCGAAGACGAGGAGGATGACGAGGATGAAATGGATGAGGGGGATGCGGTGATGTCTGCAGAGGAGAAGAAGAAAGCAGAGAAGCAGAAGCAGAGGGCCAAGCACTGCACAGTTCTGGTGGAGCTGCTGCAGAAAAACCGGAGGCAGAAGGATAAAACCAACTTCCTCTACATCGGTTTTCACGTCTACAAGGTGGGAACACACTTCTCACGCTTACATCCAAACTCAAGCTGCCAGATAAACTCATCTGTTATTGCACTTCATCTGTTTTCCAGGTTCCTCCTGAGGTTTGTGCAGTTGATCCTCACCCACTCCTTGTCAGAACCATTTTATACTCGCAGTTTGTTTTAGCTGTTCACTGTTTCTCTTCGTAGCTGAAAGGCGTCTGTCTGAGCCGCAGCTTCTTCATGACGACTCGTCCTGTGGGCCGTTCTGGGCCGTACAAAGCTCAGAGGTTAAAGAGCAACTCAAGAGAAAATGTGACATTTTGTTTAAAACCTCAATGTTTGAAGTCAGCGTTTATTAGCTCTGTTTGTATACAGGAACAAAGTTGTGGCTAAAATTGCTAGTCCAGGTTTCAAATGAAATGCATCCAAATGCTCTTGTTCTGTTCTCTGCAGAACACACGAAGGATCATACAAAACGTTTTGGTCCTGTGAAAATTACGAATCTGTTGCTGAGAGTCAGGAAAACAAACAATCAGCCATAAATTAACTGTGCTGACCCAGGATATTTGCTGCAAAAGACACAAAATGCTAGTTAAAAGCCAAAAGTAGCAACTAGCTAAAAGCTAAAAGTAGCAAAATGTTACTTAAAGGTGCTATATTATATATATATATATCTTACTTCCGGCACTCGGCGAAGCAGGTCGCATCTCTTTTTGCTCCTCTCCCCCCTAAGTTTTCCTCCTCCCTGCTTTTGCATTTTGTCTCGTCTGTAACTCTTCAGCGCTCACTCAAACCAATTTGAAATGGATTTATTTACGTGGGCTGTTTCCTCTATTGATAAAAATTTTTCAACGAAGCGCACCGGACCAGGAGAAGCGGCTTGCCCCTTCGACACGCATGCGGTGGGATACACTATGGACTCGTGGAGCGAGTGGAAGCCAATGGCCCTCATGCACGAACCGTATACGCACAGATTTGTTCTTGAACTGTGCGTACGAGTGTTTTAGGATCATTTGCGGCATCCAACAATGTTTTCGTATCCTACGATTTTCTTCAGATACGAACAAAATTTACGAGTGGTCCGGACCTGTCGTATAATTTAGGAGCGTCAGTCTGCTGTCATCCAGACGGATCTTCTCCACGAATAACTTCATATTTCGTTATTTAGAAAATATTTTGGGTTTAAAAAAATCACGCACCATAATTATTCTTGACAATAGGTTATTCTGTTTGAATTAGAATTATAATTTTAAGTTTAATTTGTTTGGTGTGTCGCGCAGGCTTCAGTGAGTCGTGCGCTCCCCTTGGTCATCAAAGCCGCTCCTCATATTAACACCCAGGTACATAAAATTCCCATACACCGCCGCAGAACAAGTACGAATTAAGACTGATTTTCATGCTATTGCTGGACTGCTGTGCCAAACACCATCGGAGCAATAGATTATTATATCTGATTCGAAATATAACCTGCAGAATGTGGTTGCGCGATGACCAGGAGGAGCGCGCATGACACATTTGTGCTGCAAAACATGTTGGCACGCGTCTTGCAGCGTGGCATTTATTGTCCATCCATCTCGCAGACTATTGACCACCTCCTGTCCGTGCTGCGGCGAGACGTTTGTTTGAAGCCATTTTCAGATCAAACCATTTATTCTTGATTTCTGATACTGTACGACCCACGGGACACACAGTATATGCACTACAATATTAATATGATGTTAACTGTAGTTGCGAGACATTTTAAAATGCTTCTGTTCAAGAACACATCCGACACTTGCGGGGGGGCGCAGCGGTGCGCTCTTCTGAATAAGTGAAACTATAATGTAACTCAGTACTGTACACTAAAATTAGAGATATTTCACCATCCGACACCTGCGGGGGGGGTAGCCACAGCGCGACTGAGAGCAGATCTCCGAACGCGTGAAGTTCCTCCTTTCACTTCTTGAGTTTGAATGAATGGACACTTCCTGCTGTCAGAAGGCAGGAAGCGTGGCCTTATATGGTGTTTTGAGGGGTGGAAATTATGTAAATTACCTTCCCGCGAGCACGCGCAGGTGAGTAGAACAGGTGGGATCCATCAACTTTAAGCAGCCCGTTTACACACTTTTCCTGTGGATAGAAGACTTTGTTGGATCTGACGTGGCATGTTCGTACGAACGCTTCGTACGAACAAAAGTAGGAGACATTTAGGATAAAAATACGAACATTTTCGTGCATGAGGGCCAATGTGTCTGACCGTTCTCTCTGTCGAAGACGTTGAAGATTTGTGGATTATTGGAATATTGGTGGCAGTTGCTCTGCTTTTTGGGATCAGCGGATGTTTCTGCTACTGGAAGCTGAGGGAGGCTGCCGCGGCGATCAACGCGCTGGCGAGACTTCCTGCTCAACAAGATTCTCTGATCCGGGCTATGACCTCAACGAGCCAGCTGTTGTACGAGCTGAACCGCACGGTGGGAGCAGCGGCGGACAGCCGCGGACCTGCGGTGCGCTTTGGGACTCGTTTACAGCCGACCCATCAGGGCACAGATGGGGATTTGTAGCTCGGAACCTCACATGATTCGGATTTGGACCTGAACAGCACCTGGACTTCAAGGCTGCAGTCAAAAGTACACTGTAGCCTGGCCTGAAAATAAATAAAGCGACTAATCTAATCTGGACTGTGAGCAACCTTGAAAAAAGAAGGCTGTCTGCAATCTTCTCCTGGAGCGAAAGCTGTTGAGAACTCGCTTCAGATGGAGCCGAGCTGAATGCCATCTACAGACTGTGCTTATCTGAAATGATTTTCACGGACAATCTCCCTGCTTGCCATGAAATGCAACATGTCTTGTCTTATTCGTGCTAAAGCTGGTAGAGATTTTTAGACTTTATCATGGAGTGTTCTAAGACAAATTGTGATAGATTCTTTTTTGAATACCACTGATTACCCGACTGTATGTTCCTTTTTCATATCTGATTGTTGGTGGCGCGGTTTTTTACTGCTGCGGCTTCCGTGCGTACGTCCCTCTTCGGATGGTGCGTGCGCCAATTGCAAAACTTTGTACCTTGGTGCAAATATGCCAATAAAGATATATTCTATTCTATTCTATTCTATATGTAACTTTTCTAAAAATATATTTTTAACATATTTCTTCACTCTTGTCACTATCTCCTGACAGACTGATGTTAGACAGGTAATCTCTGGAAAAAAACTATAGTCCTCTGGCTTCTCCAGGTGGTACTAAAAGCATTTCTAAAAAGCCACAGTGACCCGCCGTTAACCAGCCAATAAAAACAGAGTTTTGTTCATGAACGAGCTTGTCACGCCCATCTCCCGCCTGTCCCAGCCCGCAGCGCGCATCCGCGCACGTTCTCGTTCAAAGGATTGCAAAGCGATGCAGGACTGTTTTGTATGTGACACAAATGTATTAAATTCCCCTTCTTCATCCCTGATCTGGACTTTTCTTTAGTTTTTTTGCCAAAAGTCAAGTGATTGCTTCCTCCTCCGCTGACTCCATGACTGAAATGATGAGGAAATGAATGATTAAACTCGGGTTCAATGTGGCTGTGCGAGGCTCTGCAGATTTCCTGGTGTTCTGGTGTGCTGGACCAGCGCTCCCTGTTTTTATTTTATTTTTTAGAACGTTTTATTAACATATAAACACAGAATATCGCAGCGGCTGCAGCCAGAGCCAGCTGCAGCTTGTGCCTTTTTTTTCCCCCACCCGACCTGTCAACCAATTCAGTACGCGCGTAGAGCGGCGTTCGGCCCAACACAGAGCTATACTGCGGCCTTTAGCAACATTCCTGCTTGCCAAGTAAGTGTCTTTGCTTGAATCATTTATTATTAAAACTAAACAATAAAGATAACAAAGGTTACCACATGCTCGTTCACGAGACAGGACATGCAGTGGAGGCGGAGCTATGGAGGCTGAGCTGCAGGTCAGCCGAGAGCAAGGGGGAGGGACCAGAAAGGTTTCTCTGTTCAAATTTTTTCTAAGTTCCAGCGTTTTCCAGAAACTACATATAGCACCTTTAAGAGCTAAATGTAACAAAAGGCTACTTAAAAGCTAAAAGCAGCAAAATGATAGATGTTAAAAGTAGCAAAAGGCTAGCTTATAGCTAACAAAATGTTTGCAAAAACAACTAAAAGTAGTAAAAGTTGTTCAAAGTTGCAAAAGGCTAGCTAAAAGCTAAAGAAGCAGTATAATATTTAAAAGCAAATAAATAGCAAATGGCTAACGAATAGTGTCAAAAAACTTGATAAAAGTAGCTAAAGGTTACTTAAGAACTAAATGTAACTACTTGAAAGCTATAAGCAGCAAAAAGAGAGAAGTTAAAAGTAGCAAAAGGCTATAGCTAACAAAATGTTTGCAAAAACAGCTAAAAGTAGTAAAAGTTGTTCAAAGTTGCAAAAGTCTAGCTAAAAGCTAAAGAAGCAGTATAATAGTTACAGAAAATAAATATCAAATGGCTAGCCAATAGTATCAAAAAGCTAGCTAGAAGCTAAAAGTAGCAAAGGTTTAGCTGAAAGCTAAAAGCTAACTGAAATCCAAAAGTAGCAGAACACTAGCTAAAAGCTAACAGTTTAAAAATGCTTTTAAAATGCTAAAAGCAGAAAAATATTAGTTAAAAGTAGTAAAGACTAACTAAAATATCAGAGTAGCAAAAGGTTAGCTAAAATCTAAAATGAGCAAACTGTAGCTTAAAACTAAAAGAAGCATAAAAAGACAAATATAGAGCTTTGGTTTTCTTCATTTCTTTAAAAATAAACAATGTTTTTTGAAAGAAATGAAGACATTTTTACGTGTTTTTATGAGGAAATTGTTGGTAAATAAAGTTAAATATCATGAAAAGTGAAAAAAGCTACAAAAACCAAGTCATAGCACCCAGCTCCTGAATGAGCTGAACATTTTTGTACGAGCATGGCTAAAAGAGCCAAAATATTCAGAAGTAGTTACGATGCAAAAACATAAAGAGTAAATCAATAGAGTAAATGTGAATCAGTATTAATGAAGGAGGGTTTTAACCTGTGAGTGATTAACGGTCCCACAGAGGTGTGTGGAGGAAGCTGCGCCTGGACCCGGGGAACTACGTCATCGTGGGGTCCACGTATCGGGCCAATCAGCCTGGAGAGTTCTTCGTCCGCATTTTCTCCAAGATCAGAAACACTCTGGGGTGAGATGAAGGACATTTGTTCTGAGAGCAAGAAACAAAACCCAGATGAATCCATACTTGCAATAACTACGTTCACTCAACACCCGTAGTTTTGAACACCAGGTCAAAGTGACTTGTTAAAGATCTATAGTTCAGATTAAATTTGATAATACCGTATGAAGATACAGAGATGTTGAACGTTTCCAGCTTCTGTCTGGAACACAGCAGTCTGTGAAGGTGCTAGAAAGTAAAACGGAGATGTTTGGTTCTTATTCACATTTCTGTTTGAGTGCAAAAACACAACGCAATGTTTGTTCCTCCACTACGTATAGTCAACATTTTAACAAATAACTGACTATAGATTACAAGCCTTGAAGTGGAATTGTCTCATATGGTTACAGAATAGCTCAGTTTTATAATGAGTTTATCTCCGAGAGGTCTAAAGTCGAATTTACGCACTGGTGACATTGTCCAGAGTTTATTCTGCTCATGATAGCAAAGACGTTCACCAGTCGCCCTAAAAACATAAATGAACTTTCAGCTTCTGGCCGTCAGACTCGACTTTTACTCCTAAGGTAAAAGCCATTCCTGTCCGACTGAAAGTCATATCCCTTGAGGCTTTAGCAAACTTCTTGGATCAGGCTGACTCAAAATGTTATCCAGACATCAATGTATGCACATTTCATTAAGGGGCGGCACGGTGGCACAACCAATAGAGCCACTGCCTCTTAGCAAGCAGGTTGTCCCGGTTCAAATCCCGGTCCGGGGGCCTTTCTGTGTGGAGTTTACATGTTCTCTCTGTGCATGCGTGGGTTTTCTCCAGGTACTCTGGTTTCCTCCCGCAAACCAAAAACATGCATGTTAGACTGATGGACTGGAGACCAGGGTGTCCCCAGCCTCTCGCACAGTGATGGTTGGATACAGGCACTAGTGACCCCCCGCAACCTGAAAAGGAAGAAGCTGGTCAAGATAATGGATGGATGGATGGATGGATGGATGGATGGATGGATGGATGGATGGATGGTTGTGAATAATAAATGAGTAAACTGTTCAGATCAAATTTTGGAGTCAAACTTTGCCAAGAATCCCTGAACGGCTCTTCTGGTAAAGTTAAAACGATGAGACATTAAAACACAAGCCAACACTTTGTGTTCAAGACGTCAGACAAGAGGAAAGTGGACTCTATTTCACAGTTGAACTTTAATGGGAATACTTGAGCAGCTTGAAACACTCCCACCAGTCTTTAGTCAACAGAATGTGATATAGAATGACTTTGAAACACACTGATGATCTGATTTGTTGTTTTTATCCCAGAGGTCAGGACTTCACCTGCTCTTCTTCTTACCTGCCGGTGAGTTCACACTGAACTCTCTGAGACTATACGCATGACCAAAAACACGTTTCATTTTTATTTTGTACGTTTTCTGTGCTCGTGCATGTCTCAGCTTTCGGCCCCTCCTGTGTCCCCGGAGGATCGCACCAAAGTTAAGGGCACTTTTGATGAAAAAGCCGGTCCTGTAAGTGTTGTCCCGGCAGAAAACAAAACTACATTTTGTCTTTACTTTTGAGTGATTTTCATCTTTGTCCCCTTGACAGGACGACAGGCTGGATGCTAATGAGATCATGAAGCTGTTCAACTCAGGTTAGTTTCACACTGCATCACCCTCAGGAAGCCAGTTTTATTGGTTGACTAGACGTGTAGGCCACTAGATGGAAGCAAAACATGCTTGAATGACCTGGAGCAGAAGAGGTGCAGAGGTCACCAGTCCAGAGAGGCTTGCACACTGAGGAAGTAAACTCAATAGAAGCATTTATTTTGTCCTGATCGCTCTTCTCCTATAAATCTTATTTAAACTCTGTTTTTTTGTTTTTTGTTTATCAGTATGACTCTTTCTCTCCTCATAACAGTTGTGGTTAAAGATCTGCCCCTGGACACGTGCAGACAGATTATTTTTGGAGAAGATGTATCCTTTTGTTCTCAGGCAGTCTTCACTCTTCACTCCTGTCTTCTTGTGGTTCATTGATGTGGAAAAACTCACGTTGGTTTTGCTCAGCTGAAGCAAAAAGCAGCTGTTAAATCTCTTTATCGCCTGCCTCCAGAAGGCGAAGGTGTGTATTGATATTTTTGCCTGTGGCTCTGATTTTTGTGTTGGTCTATCATTGAAAAAATCTTGTGAAACACTTTAAATGGGTCCAAACGTGCCTGTCAGGCCTCCCTGGCAAAAGAGGTCTGTGATCTCAATGAGATTTGCCTGGGTAAAAAAAAAAAAAGATGAATGAAGCTTTCAGGAAATACCATCTGCACATCTAGAGCAGACTGATTATTGGAGCCAATTCAAGATGGCTGCCACAGCCAACTGACATTACAAGACCTTAAAAACTTACTATAAATCAGTCAATTTGATGGATGTTGGACTAACATTTAGTATGGTAGGTTAGACTCATCCTAAACACATGAAGCCAATTAAAGATGGCCACCACAGCTAATTAGTCAAAACAAAATGCCCATAACTCAGTCAGTTTGACAACTTATGAGCTAAAATTTCTTGGAGCTAAGTGTCATTCACAGCTCTGAGGGGAAATCTTACGATATTACACATTGTTCAAGGTTTGACCACAACTGTTACAACTCTCTAATTTCTCAACACATGGTCTGGGTTTAAAACACCGACATGAAAAGGTGATCTGCGTTCCTTTAGTTCTTTCACTTCCTCTTCTCTCATCTTTACTCTTTAAAACCACATTAACTCTGCTGCCAGACCGAGGGCCGCTCCATGCTCAGCCGTGAGCAAGCAGAAACCCTGATGTCGGATCTGCGCAATCTACAGGTGAAGCTCAGTGATTGACTGTGTGTGTGTGTGTGTTTAAGACACAAAAGTTGAGCGTTGTTTCTCTATCTTTGTTGCTTTGTTTTTCAGTCCATTTTCATCAAGTTTGATGAGGATGCTTCTGGGACCATGAACCCCTTTGAGCTCAGCCTGGCACTGGAGGCTGTTGGTATGTCCCCCCCACCCCACACACACACACACACACCTGCAATGTGCTGCTGTGTTCACAGCTTTTTTTATCCCCATTTCCCAGGAATGCGGTGTGACAACAAAGTAATTCAGCTACTGTCTGAACGCTTCGCAGCTGGAGAGCTCCAACTGCCTTTCCACAGCTTTGTCTCTTGTGTTGTCAGGCTGCGCAAGCTTTTTGGTAACACACACGCAACACGCACACATACATACAACCCACCCAATTTAATAAAAGTCTAATTTTCATATACCGGCACTCAACGACGATTTTGTGCACTTTTTAAAAAATGGTCAAATGTTTGTATGTAGACTATAAATTATGACTGTATCTAGTTAACGGTTGTGTTACACTTTTAGGGTAATTAATTACACAAGTTGTTGTCAATTTACAGCCACCGGGCCAGAGGTGACGAGTTACCATATTTTTCGGATTATAAGGCGCAATTTCAATGAACGGGTCTGTTTTAATACATAAAGCGCACTGGATTATATGGTGCACTGGATTATATGGTGCACTGGATTATAAGGCGCATTAAGCGAAACAAAACAGTCAGATAAGTCAAACTTTATTCAGCTTGTTCACAAAAACTCAACATTGTTCCGTTGTACCGTAAAATCAGTTCGAGGTCAGTAAGCACAA
>JBBPBX010026480.1:5158-21214 GCA_038048925.1 Garcialebias charrua | reverse complement strand
GTGATTAAAGACTCGTCTGGCATTATATAAATAAAACTTATCCAGTGAAGATTGCCTCTACTGCCAGAATGAAAATGCCAAACACAAAGGAAAAAGTTTACTCCTTTTTTCTCGGTGAGGAAGATCAGACCTGTCATTAGATGAAAGTGTTCACCAATCTACAATGTTCATGTTCATTTTCCCATAATAAAACAGCACATTTTATCTCATCTCATTATAGATTGGGGCAGTTTTTATTTTACAATAATTTTGTCTTTTGAAACACTGCACCCTGACATTCATGGATCCGGTCAGACATCTTAATACAGGTGCATCTCAAAAATATTGGACTATTGTGAAACAGTTCCTTTTTTTCAGTCATTTCAGAAAGTGAAACTCCTAGATTCATTACAAAGAGTAAAATATTTCAACCCTCCATTTCTTGTAATTTTCATGATTAAGTTTTATAAACAATGAAAAAAACAATCAGTGTCTCATAAAATGAGAATATTGTGAAGATGTTCAGTTTTGTAAACTCCTGGTGTCACAGCCTTTTAGCTGATCCAGACATGAGCTACAACTGTCTCATTCCTCATGTCCAGTCACTCCTGAAGCAGAGAAACATCAGAAGTGTCTTACCTGCTGTAGTCAAATGGTAAATGGTAAATGGAGCTTATTTATATAGCGCTTTCCAGCCCCCGGTGAGGAGCCCCAAAGCGCTTTACAATACCAGCCATCCACCCATTCATTCAGACATTCATACACCGGTAGTGGTAGCCTGCCTTGCAAGGCGCCATCCAGACCTACCGGGAGCAACTCGGGGTTAAGTGTCTTGCCCAGGGACACAACAACACATGGTGGCCGGATGCGGGATTCGAACCTCCAACCTTCCGATCAGGGGTCGACTGCCATTACCACTACACCACGGCCGCACCTTTACTGCTAAAAACCCTTGATGACCCCACTAAGGTCTCCACAGCATGGCTGGGTTGTGGCAAAAATAGAAATCCTTCAGTACAGTATAAAGTTCACATTGCACTGCTACCCCCCACCCCAAATACTTGCCAAATATTATTTACCTGTTATTAACCATATCTGTGTGATGCTCTCCTCCACCATCACCTTTCTCTTTACTCTTGCCCTGACTGTCATTTCACATCAGGATGCAGTTACAAGTATCACATTGGTGCTAGATTATTTTCACAACATTGTCACAATTATGTGACATAAGCTAAAACTGAAGTCTACGCATGAAACCAACATGGCTACAGTTTCAAATTCTGGAAGGCCAGCCCATAAAGGATGTACTGCCACTGCAACTTCCTCAGGCTGTATGCAAGCTCAGAGCCATGGATGTACAGTATCACATTCTCTCACACAGGTTGGAAAGTGCACTACATTCATATTATACCCTTGAAGCACCCGCTTCGGATGTTATCATCCATAAAATGGCCCCTATCAATTATTATCATCCCCATTCGTAGCGGTCAGAATGCCCCTACTGTACCTACTAGTACGATGACAGCAGGATCCCTCTTTAGCTACGTGGTTAGGTTTAGAGTAAAGGGTCTTGGGTTAGGTTTAGGGTCTTGGTTAGGTTTAGGGTTGGTCCTTTGGGTAAGGTTTAAGGTTAGGTTTAGGAAAACAGTTACATAAGCTGAAAAAAACAAACACGCTACACTTCCGGGTTTACGGAAACACGCTGCCTACTCACAGCGATAACAACGCTGATAACGTTCTGTTAAACATGCGAGTAGGTAGATTGTGACCTATTCGCCGCTACGAATGGGGATGATAACAGTTGATAACGCCCATTGTATGGACTGACAACATCCGAATCCGCTGCTTGAAGACCTAAAAAATAATTAAAAAAAAATTCTACTCTGGAAAGATCTTCCATGTTATAGCTTAGTTTATTTTGCTTCCGGAGGCTTCGTTCAGGGTGATGGGCCAGACTTAAATTATGAAAGTCCATCACTAAAAAAATACTTGTACTTTTTAAATAAAAGCTGTGTTATTTTTAGAATTCCCACTGAATCAGTATTTTTCTTTGTTTAATTTGTGTGTGGGAAGATGGAAGTGTGTGTGTACTGAACATATTGCCACTGGGCAGCTTCATTTGTTGTCGTTTCAGCTGTTATAAACAGAAATGTTTTACACCAGGTGATTTTCTTCATTCAGTGTTTGAATGGCTCCATTAGTGCTCGCAACATGTTTGTATGCCAGCTGATCTGCATAGCCTGTAGCATCATCCAACAACCACCCCACCTTCTACTCTTCTCCCCCCAAACCAATTACCAGTTATCACTTAGGAGGAGGCTGCTCATCCATGAGTAATTCAGCCCCCACAAAATGCATGTTCTTCTCTAATTTGATTTTTGCCTCCATTTTACATAATAACCAACTTAAAGATCTTACAAGTAAAGCATAGCGATTTAAAAACATTTCTACTGCTCCTGGTTAACATAATCTAGCTGTCACCATTAACCTAAAACAGGCTGATTGACCTGACTCCGTTTCTCAATAGTCTTAAATTATTTTTAGAATTTACTGCATAATTTTATAATAGAGATAAAACAAGATCGGTACCACTAGCTCACATCCCTGCCCTGATCTGTGATAAAGTTGGAATGCTCCACTGATCCAATTTCATGGAGAAGTGATCATAAGCAGAACGAGAACTAAAACTACAGCTTGGAAAGCTGCGGCTGCAGCTTTCCATCACTGGACTCGCATCTTTGGAACGTGTCCCTCATGAACTCAAACTGGCTTCTTTTAACCTTGAAGGTTAATAAATGTCTGCATTAATAACACGTTTGTTTATGCTACAAACAAAATCTGTTTTTAAAGTTTAAAAACTAACCAAAAACAAGACCTGTTTATTTTTTTATTTTTTTATTTTTTTATTTTAAATATACCAAGCACTTTGTTGGGTTTGTGACATTTGGCACATGTCACTTTGTTTACAGTCCAAGAATAACTTTGTGAAAACGCAGAGGTTATGGTGCTTTGCCACCATCTCAATGGTCATCGGTTCTGCACCACACCTCACCAGTTAAGGGCCTGCCCATTGCTGGTGCCCACCCCCACTCAGCCCAGTTTTTGGGAGCATGCCATTCGTGGTTACGAGCAAACTGCTCCGAGGTGAATATTATGATGCAAGCAGCAGCCATTGATTGGCCTGTAGAGTTATGTCACTAGATGAACCATCAAGTTAGCTTTGTTTGTTTGTTTGTTTTTTCCAAGTTTTCTAGTTTCTAATTCAGTATGGAAGCTCCAGAAACAGTACTGTGGACCAATGACGAGGTCCAGACCTTTCTGTCTTTATTGGCAAATCAGAAGATTCAGCACAAGCCAAGAAATGTATGCAACAAGAAATGAAATAATTTACCACAAGATATGAGAGATGATGGTGGCTTTAAGCAATGCTAGGATAAACGAAAACAAACAAACAACTAAAGTCAAATTACAATTACAGTACGTTTGCACTGACAGTCACACAGAGCGTGGGAACAAGTCACAGTGGCAATTCATCTCCTCCTGAGAAGAACTGATCATGAGGACCGACTCAAGTCATACTTACCATATTTTCTGGACTATAAGTCACACCTTTTTGCCTAATTTGCATGCCCTGCGACTTATAGAGAGGTGAGACTTGTTTATAGATTTTTTTCCCATATTTTTAGACCAATTTTTGGTTCAGGTATGACCGTTTTTCATTTTGGCCAAAATGGTGCAGTACCACCTTTGTCCGCTAGGGTACACCAACCGTTCCCACCTCATGTGTCCGATGAGAGCCTCCTTTGGTCGGATTCACTCTGTCGCAGCCCAGCCTTCTGCTCTGGAGGTATGAACTAGCTACTTCGCTGTTATGCTGGTGAAGATTCTCAGTTGTCCAGGACATGATAAAATCAAAAAAGGCGTTTAATACAAGATCAACTGGACTTTATTTGTTGCAGAAGACGTTTCGACCTCTATCCAGAGGGCTTTTTCAATTCACTGAAACAAACTGTGAGCGTGTGGAGTTATAACAGTCTTAAGAAACATGCACCATCATATGTAAATTGCAAGCTGAGGTAACACATACATGTAAATTGACAGATCACACCTAGGGATGCACCGATCCACATTTCTCACTTCCGATCCGATACCGATACTTAAGAACTGGGTATCGACCGATACCGATACTTTTCCGATCCGATACTGTTCAGGTATGTGAATCTGTATAATGAAATATTTGTACTGAGACTATAAAGTTATGTGTATTTTGGAATGTTTTCTATACTATAAAGACTATACTGTTAAAGTTTGTGAGTTTCCTGTTGTGAGTGTCTTCATTGGTTTTAACTCACATAATGTTAAGACGGCAGTCACAGAATATGATGGAACACAAGTGCTCTTTGAAGCTGGATCGGAAATATCGGCAGGTTGGATCCGATATCCGATACTTAAATTATGCTGGTATCAGATACCGATACCGATACTGGATTGGATCTGCCTCATCCCTAAACAGTAGGGGGTTCCCTTGAGGTATCTGACAGAAGACACACAACTGTATGCATTAGCTGTTAGCTCAGTGTTTGTTAGCAAAATAGTCAAGAACCACAGGACAGATTTTAATCAATCTTACAGAACGTAATCACTAGATGGATATTTACAACTGATTAGCTTTATGAGATGTTTGAGATAAAATTCGATGTTTTATAGACGTAAATGTGTCGCGGTTAGCTTCATTGATTTTTCCTTGTACGTTTGAGCAAATAGCTCATAAACCACACAGCAGATTTTTTTTCAAACTTACAGAAAGTAATCACTAGATGTACATTTAAAAACTGTTAGCTGTTTGAGTTATTTGAGATAAAATTTGATGTTTTATAGACGTAAATGTGTCGCGGTTAGCTTAGTTTTTTTCCCGTGTACTTTTTCAAAGCGAAAAAATTTAAATCCAGCAGATTTGACCATTACGTGAATTTATTAAGGAACTGTTAAGCTAAGACACATGTTTGCTATAATTTTCAGCAGACAAATAATTGTTTTTACCGTGTTAATCTTGTGAAAAGTCCTTCGGTGCATGCTTCTGTGGTCGTTATTTTCAGCAGGGCAAATGACGCGCTGACGCGTCGCCTAGAGGTGACGCATAATAGATGCGACTTATATAAAGGTGCAACCTATTTATGGATTTTTCCTATTTATTGACAATAATTGGACAAAGCGACTTATATAAAGGTGCGACCTATAGTCCAGAAAATACTGTATTAATGTAAAAGCAGCTTTAGATGATTTTGTAGATAACCCTTGGATCGTTACAAGCACATTAGCAGGTCATTTTAGTTTTATGGTTAACTCTTTATTTCAGCAAGTTTTTAGACCAGACCAGAACTAGCTCGAAGAACAATAAAACATGAAAAATGACCCAGGTTTTTCGGTAAATGACAACTCAACAGAAAACGTTTAGTGTTCCGGCTGCTAGTGATTTGCTGTTGACCATGGAGAAAAACTTTTGCTGCAAAAACTGAAACATTATAATAATTATAATAATTAATTCAATTTATAACGCACTTTTCATTACTGAAAATCTCAAAGTGCTACACATATATTGAATGCTACACACATTCATAAACCGGTGGCGGCAGACTACCATGCAAGGTGCTTTCCAGTCCTACCGGGAGCAACTCAGGGTTAAGTGTCTTGCCCAAGGACACAACGACACATGGTGCGGGTCCCGGGAGTCGAACCGCCAACTTTCCGATTGGGAGACGACTGCCATTACCACTACACCACGGCCGCACATTATGATCCAATCTGATCCAATTTTGATCCAATACTGTATTTGGAAAATATCTATGGGGGGCTAGTGTAATTCAGTGGTGAGTGCAGTGCAGAGACCTCATAATCATGATGCTACAGGTTCGAGGCCAGGTTGCACCATGAAGGGCATCTGGTAAAACCATTGCCAAATTTTTTGCATGTTTTTTCCTGCTGTGGCAACCCCTGCAGAAGGAACAGCTAAAGGAAAACATCAGTAATATCACAAAAGCCCATGCTCAATAATCCAGGTATAAAATCCAACAATGTTCAGTCTGGTCATATGGACAGCTTCTTTTTTTAGTGCTGTGTCGATGAGGGAGAGAGCGGGCACAGGAGGAGAGGTCATGCCCCAGGGACCGTCTTAGCACCAACATAACTGGTTATTTCCACTTTGGGCTAAGCTGTTGGGGGAGAAGCAGTTGTGTTTGGTGTTTCCTCAGACTGATTAAGCCTTCTGGATGGAGGGTGAAATGTTTCAGCACTAAGAAAAGAAACCATCCAGATGACCAGACTGAACATTGTTGGATTTTATACCTGGATTATTGAGCATGAACTTTGGTGTTTTGAACCAGTCTAAGCTGACTGGACATTGTTGGATCAGTAATATTACATCAGTTTTATTTGTTTGTTTGAAATGACAGCTATACTGCAAATGACATTTGCAAAGGAGTTTCCAAAATGTTTAGAAACATTTCTAAAGTTTTGCCATTTCTTAGCCTTTTTTTCTCTCTCAACAATAAAAAAAAATGCACGAGTAAAGTACTTTCAAAGCAGTCCCAAAGTTGTTGCAGGTGTCTGGAACCAGTCTCACGCCCTTTAATTCCTCTAACTGTAGAGAGACTTGTGTTTTTGGTGACATGCATGCAAATATCTGGTAAATGTTGCTGCAGTTTGTCAAATTTAATTCAGTTGGATTTCCTGTGAACTTTTAATAATTTGTAGTAAGTTTTTATGTCTCCAACATTAGCAGTCCAGTGAGGCACAGCTAAGATGGAAAACAAACAATGTATCATGATTTAATCCCAAAACTAACCCTTTGTGCTTTACTAATGAAATCAAATGGTGCATGCTGAGTTGTGAACCGTAACAAATCAGTTATTTTTCACATCCCGTACAAAAAGCTATTTATAGCCTCAGTTGTGACGGATCAGCATGAGCGGGAGAATATTGTACAGGTCAGCTAGAAAGTAACGTGATGAGATCTATAATACAGTCAGCCGCATGCATTCAGCCACACAGCAATCTGAGCAGAAGAAGTGAAACAAAACAAGCACACCGAAACAGTTCTGAGGTTGGTGCATGTGGCAGAAGCACTCACGATGTTGACTACAGTATTACACTAGAATGTTGTTTTATGTTGTTTAGAATTCCAGGTCTTTTGTCTTCTTTCGGCTGCTCCCTTCTTCAGGGGTCACCACAGAGAACTAAGTTGCACGAAGACCTGGAGACTGTTTTTACACTGGATGTCCTTCCTGACACAACCACAGACCACCGAGCCACCACAGCCCTCTGTAGCCGTTTTCGCACTGCACAGCCCTCCACGGCCCAGCTCGTCCGGGTTGTCCCTGAGCCCAGCCTGGCCCGCGCCCGCTCATTTCACATTGTGCGGAGAGCTGCCTTGAAGTGGGTGGAGAGTTCTTGTGTGAGCGCTTGGTGTGTGTTAAGAGAGGTGGAAAGAGAAGGGATGGAGACGCCGCTAAAAAATATTTGTTAGCTGAATATATTAGTGTTTCGGAGTTTATTTTTTGTTAATAACTGATTACAAATCAGCTTATTTTACATGGGCGTAGCAAGGATTTTCTGAGGGGCGATCCGTTAAATCAAACTCCTTTTTTTAATCCAATAAAAGACAAACGTAAAATAAGTTTCAACTGAGTGAGGTTCGAACCCGGGTCGAGAAAAGGCTCGGAGCGGCAACCCAACACTTAACCAGTGAGCCACCGGGTATCTTACCTTTTGTAGTTCCACTTTGTGGAGCAGAGAGCTGCTATCTAAGGTGCCCAGAGGAAGCAGATGGTGTGGGTTAAGGGCCTTGCTGAAGGGCCCAGAGTGGGGCAGAGGAGGGTGGAGACAGGTGTGACTGCTTTACTTATCCCACCCACATTTTTGATGTAGTAGGTACCGGGGCTTGAACCGGCGATCTTCCGATCAAAAGCTCACCTTCTTAACATCTGCGCCACTCCTCAGAAAACAGAAATTATTAAACTGCACAAACAGCACAAAAACTGTGACCCCTAATCATTGTTTGACTAATAACTTGAAACATTTTAATTAATTTCATGTTAGATTTCATCACAACTTTAGTCAACGGTTCTTTCACTGCGCTGATTCTTTACCTGCTCCTGCTGCTCAGTTCTGTAAACACTCGACGCGAGGAGTGTTCCCACACCTGGTCTGCCTTTGTCCTTTGCAAATAGTTGTCCTTGCATCGAATGCTTACAGAGAGGTTGGATAATAAACACATAAAAAGGCACACAATGAATTTCAAAGCATATTGAAAGAGGTGATACACTTTGAGCGAGTTGCGCAATAAAGGGAGTACTCCACACAAGATTGGTGCTCAAAGAGGAAAATTGGCAGAATTCATCGAATGTTCTGGGGGCATAAAAACCTCGGCAGCTGCACATTGGGCCTTTAATGTGAAAAATAACCCAGGGGCCTTGTGGAGTGTGCTTTATGTGGTTGGAGGGGTTAAAGGAAGCCTGTACATTGGTTCATGTAGAGATGTTGAGGGGATTTTCAGATTTCCCCTGTGGCGTTCTCGCGCTCTCTTCTGTTTCATGTCACTGGAGCGTTGCTCGAGTCACTGAGACAGTAGCGGTGACTGTCTAGGAGTGATTTATGCAGTCATAAGAGCTGTACTGTAGCAGACCTCGGCCCGTATTTTACTCTGACACTTATTATTGAAATGAGACATTTGGGTGTAAAGTGTGACTCAATTCGTTTCCTCACCGATTGTATCTGGTAGAAGTCATGTTCACATTAAATCTCATCTTAGCTGCATTTATAAGGTCCTGAGGGAATATTCAATTCCTCCTCTCTCATGAATGTTCTCAGTCTTATTCAATGATGAAAATACAAGCTCAGTTTGTCACGATCCAAACAGATTTGCTACATTTTGACCTTCAGACTAGTTAGCTGACATTAAACAACTTCCTGACTCACTGGGTTCTGTTCACTCGCTTTGGATGTTATCAACCATAGAATGGCCCTTATCAATTATTATCATCCCCATACGTAGCAGTCAGATTGCCCCTACTGTACCTACTAGTAGGTTTAAAGGTACGTTGTCACCGTTACAAGCGATGACAGCAGGCTCCGTCTTTAGCTACGTGTTAAAGTTTAGTAAAGCCTCTGGCGTTAGGTTTAGGGTCTTGGTTAGGTTTAGGCACAAGTAACGGTCAGGTTTAAGCTTAGGTTGAGGAAAACGGTTACATAAGCTGAAAAAAAACACAACACTTCCGGGTTTACGGAAACACACTGCCTACTCACAGCGATAACAACGCTGATAATGTTCTGTTAAACATGCTAGTAGGTAGATTGTGACCTATTCGCTGCTACAAATGGGGATGATAACAGTTGATAACGCCCATTGTATGTACTGACAACTAGGGTTGGGCATCGAGAATCGAGAATCGTTCGGAACCGGGACTAACTGTCCGGTTTTCCCGGAATCGTTCAAAATATTAATTTGCGATTCCTATGTTCGATGCTAGTTAGCCGACCGGAAGTAGCCACCGCCGAAACCCAACGAAGAAGAAACAACCGGAAGTGTGCACCCGAGATCTAAAGCTTACTAATTAATAAAATGACCAGTCAGGTCAGTGCAGCACTTGCAATAATTTTCTATCATGCAAAGGAGGGTGGAGAAGTAAAATAGTGTCCCGTCTTTGACGCGCTCCACCGGATTATTTTCGCTTCGTATCCGACCGGAAGTACAGAGTGGTCCGTCTGCAAAACGCTCCGCCGAACTTTTCGCTAATCGCTACCTCTTCGGCTCCATCAGGTAAATAAATAAACTATAAACTACATCTCATACCAACATTAAGGCAGCTAACAAGTTATACTCCGCTTAAAGCGGTAAGTCAGCTCAAATACAAACACGATGCTAACGTTAGCTTGTATTTTTTCTTAGACAAACGACCTGAAATGGCTTCACAGTGTTCACCAGCGTCCAAGGTAAAAACGTCAGTGTTAACTGAATGAAGAGTGCCACAGAACAGTTACAGCATATGTTGTGAAAAGGTTGCATCCCTTTTTAGATGTGAATTCAACCATGGATTGCACTTACATTGCACTCAAATCCAACACTTATTAACATTCTTAATCCATTTAAAGTTCTCTGTGTCTTTTAAAATGTCTAAATGTCTCTAGTTTTCAGTATTATATAATTTCTGTTTATGTTCTCTTTCATTCCATTATGAGGGAATGTCACAGTTTGAAGAATTATTGAATAGGTTAAACATAAACATAAACATAGGTTAGTTAGGCAATAACAACAGAGCTAATAATTGTACACATTCTCAGTCTTAAAAATGATTTAATAATCTCTTTTTACTGATAATACTGATAAACCTATTGTTTGTTTAGGAACTTCCTGCAGTCTGTCCAGAAAGTCTCCACTGGAGGAGCGTTTTGCTGAGGAAGAGGCACAACATAATTTCACAGCTCCATGTCCATGAAGAAACAAATGGAGAGAGGGCTGCAGATACCAGGACATCCCACCAGCTGTTCTGTCTGAGGATCCTGCTGCTGGTGGAACCAGGTTAGCCCATCAGTGGGAGTTCAGTAACATGACTGCAGCATCAGACACTGGACAATATTATATGTATAATAATAATAATATATGTTGGTGAGTCCATGTTGGCTCTAATCTGCCCTGTGAGAAATTCATAGTAAATGTAACAAAAAGGAAAAAGTTCATAGCATTAAATTCAAACAGAAGTTCAAATTATTTCATCCTGAAATAACTCTGGCTAACTACTGTAGCTTTTTTATAACATGGAGTTAAACTCAAAGTAGTCTCCTCAGATAAATAGTGTTACCATTATTTTTATATTAAAGTTTCTGTTAACTTATTATTTTTATATTTGATTGTTTTTTGTTCAGTGCCCTGAGACAACTTCTGTTGTGACTTGGAGCTATACAGTATAAATAAACTGAACTGAATTGAATTGACACGTCTTTTTTTAACCCCGCCTACAAAAAGAATTGGAATCGAGAATCGAAAAGAATCGGAATTGAAACGAAGAATCAGAATCGGAACCGGAATCGCTCAAATTCAAACGATGCCCAACCCTACTGACAACGTCCGAACACGCTGGTCTGTTGCGGCAAAGTCTCACTGGGAAGAATGAACACGTCATAGATGTAGCATTTTTAAAGCAACCCATAAAGTCTGCACCTAGCTACGGTCTTATTATTTTAACTAAGTTCTAGCTGTTTTGTCAACTCTTGAAAATAGCATTTAAGCCCAGTTGTACAGAGTAGTTAAATAAATTTTGCTCAATAAAATAAAATTTCTATATTGTGTCAGACAATATGGTCAGTGTTAAAAGATACATATTTATTTATTTATTTATTTTTGAATAAACAACTCCTTCCTTTTCTGTTTCTACAATGTTACATATGTAACCTCCTTACAAATTCCAGATATATTTTTTAAAACTTATCAAAGCAGGTACAATATGGATGCCATTTGGTTCTCAGACTTCAGGAATTATTTAGCATCCCCCACATACTCGCAAAAATACAAAAAAAAAAAATGTTTGGAAAAACCACTGGTTTTGGCAACACACAGATGTATCAAAGCTTAAAAAAAAGATTGTATAAAGTCTTACAACTTTCTGAATGAAATTGCAAATTGACTTTAGTTATAATTGTACTTTTATTAAACTTGAAACCAAGTATTTTCTTTCAGTTCTTACGGCATTAGAAAGTCTTTAAACTATAAATCTCAGTTGAAATGAATTGAAATGAAGCAGGTTAGTATCATCATAACACACAGATGACTCTGGGATTTACAGTATTTGAAAGCTCCACACAGACCCATAACAAAAAGAGGTGATGTTCCTTTTTTCCCCAAAATACAAGAACCTAAAACACAATCCTAACTGACAAGAAGGAAACTCCCGGGGCTGTATGACCTACATATTAAACTTTCTCCATCTGGTTGCACACATTTAACACCCTGCAGGCTGCCACTCAAAGCAGCAGGTGCCGGTGCACAGTAGACACAGTAAACTGTCTGTAACAGAGGCTTACCGCTCGTTCACAACAAGTTTATGTGCTGTAAAACCTCTGGTCCTGCTGAAGGCTTCACCACGCCATAAACAATCAATTCAAAAACAAAAACATTTCATTAAGATTCAAAGTGCTACATGCTGGCCATAAAGTTACGGGGTGCAGTTATTTCAAAGGCATAAAGCTAATAGACTATTAGTGCCTCCTGCCCGGGGCTTTCTTTCCCTGCTGAAGAAGTGCACATGAATCTCTTCTATCAGTGATCCTTTGTAAACTGCTGGCAGTGTTGGTCCCTCCTGCCACAGGAAGCAGCGGGAACCCCGTCAGATGTGGCTGAAGTTGTCACGTTAACTGATAAAGGGGCCACACTTTCACACTATCACTACATTCTGCCCCTGGTCTGGAGAGATATCGATAGCGAGGCAGCCGCTGATGAGACAAAAGCAATGATGAAGGAGGCACCTGCAGGAAGGCGCAAAGCTGCCGCCTCATGTTTCATTCTCCTTGCTTGTCTTCTTACCTGGAGGACAAATGATAAGATGGAACTCAGACGAGAGCATCGCCAGGACTTAGATTAGCTTGGGGCAACTCAACATCCTCAAACCTCCAGATTATTGATTTAAAAAAGAGACATTTGGTGATGTGGTGTAGTGTGCACATCACAACTGGGACATTCAACTCATCCACACCCACAAACACACACCTACACACATGTGCAAACAGACTAAACAGGTTGCTGCTTTTTATGCTATGGCAACTCAGAAGTTATTCATAAGTGAAAATGTAGTATGTTGATAACACAACCACACAGCCAACTGACAATTCAGTACAGATATATAACAAATGACTAATTTTTAAATGACAAAGTATTTTCTTTATATGACAATTTATTAAAGGGGAAACAGCCAGAGTCAGTGGAATAGGTCATTTAAAACAATGGTAGTAAGACCAGTTCCCCCAAAACCCCATTGTCACTCAACACTGATTTTTCATTTTATTTGTTTAATCATTCAGTTGTTCGTTCCATTTATCTGTTTTTTTCTGGATATTTCTTGTACTTCTTCAATGATCGTTTGTGTTTTAGTGCTTCTTACATTGGACAGCACGATGGTGCAGCTGGTAGAGCTGCCAACTCTCAGTGAGAAGGTCACCGCCTCAAAACCTGATCAGGGACCTTTCTGGGTGGAGTTTGCATGTTCTCTCCGTGCATGAGTAGGTTTTCTCCGGGTACTCCGGTTTCCTTCCACAGATCAAAAACATGCATGTTAGGCTGCCTTCACGCCCAGGCCTCCCTTGCAAAAGAGATATGTGATCTCAATGGGATTTGCCTGGTTAAATAAAGGTTAATAAAATATATGTGCAACCCTTCTGAGCTGGATAACTTCAAAAATAAGAGACAAACCAACTTCCTTTATGGTGTGTGGCTGCATCTATGGTAGGTGTCAGCAGGTTCCTTTTGAAAATGAGGTTGCAGTTTGAGAACCCCGGATGGCCACTACAACCAGCCACGTGCTGGTGAAGATTCTCAGTCGTCCAGGACATGATAAAATCAAAAAAGGCGTTCAATACAAGATCAACTGGACTTTATTTGTAACAAACAAGACGTTTCGCTTCTCATCCGAAAAGCTTTATCATTGATAAAGCTTTTCGGATGAGAAGCGAAACGTCTTGTTTGTTACAAATAAAGTCCAGTTGTTCTGTATTGAACGCCTTTTTTGATTACAACCAGCCACCCATTTCATTTGAGAAAACGGTGCATATTTTTTTTTATTGCTTAAAAGTATAGTTTCCTCAAGTGATTGGGGAGGATGGTGAAGTTGCTGAAGATTAATCTTTGGTGGCCAAGGCCACCATTGTTCAGCACTTGGCTCTGTCATTGTGCTGGCAGTGGATAAACTTGCTTCCACTGCTCACCAAGATCCATCACTCACCTCCATCTTTTACAAGAAGGAACAAAAATTGCTCTCTTCTTATGCACAGTGTAACTCCTCCCAACTTGAATAACTTATGCCAAAAATATTAAAGGATAATTGCAATCCCTGTTCAATTCCTTACAAGACAAAAAACACTCATCTTGAAAACTACAAGTATTGTCAAACTTTATTTAGGCAGGTTAATCCCATTGAGTCTCGAGGACTCATTTACAAGAGAGACCTGGTTTCAGCAAAGAATGATGACAACAGCAACATTTGCTATTCAAATCCTTCAGCACTGGGGGACATTGACATTCTGTTTGTTTTTGTAGTTTTCTGTTTTAACTAAATTAATATTTTCTTGAGTGATTGTCACAAAAAGGCTACCATTAATTATTTTGCATCCATTTATCTTCTTGTTTTCAATGTAGTTGAAGTCAGCAGTTCATCACTAGCTACACCTTCAGTATAAATCAGCCAGCAGGTCTACAATTAAACCCACATCTAACCCTAACCCTCCCCTTAAACCAAAGGGGATGGTTTAACTTTCCCTTTGGCTACAATCTCAAATCTGATTGTTTGATCAAAACTCCAACAGTAGCTAGAGAGGGATGGACTGAAACAAAGCGCAGGGGAACTAATCATGGCAACAGAGGCCAGGGCCTACTGTACCAGACAGGACCCAAGATGCAGGCTGTGCAAAGATGCCCGTGAGACGATCCATTAGGAGACACCTTCAAAAGAGGAATTAGAGAAAATGTGGAGAGTCATGGGAGCACTTGGTGCTGTAACGCCCCCACTCCCCCCAATCTGGAAGAGCAGTTCAAACAGATTCCAGGATTAACCACAGAGATCTCTAGATGGAAGAGCACAGTCCTACAAAACAAAAAAGATACTGCACAGAACCTTCAAGCTCCACGGCCTCTGGTAAAGGAGCTGAGCTTGAAGTAAAGTGGAACGATCGTGTAAAAAAACTAGGGCAAGCAGGGTGTTTTATTCTTTTAATAATACAATTATTTATGTTTAATTTTTTTATTTTTGGTTCCATTTGGGGATTTCTCTTAATACTTTAATGGCCCTGACAGTTCGTCACTGTTTAGCAGCTGCTCTGAACATCTTTATGCTGTTGTGCATTATTCGCTGAGGCCAAGACTTGTCTGCTGCCTGTACACATTTTGTTTTTGCCAGAGTGGAACTATGTAGCAGAGAAAATAATTGAAAGGAAAAGTGAATAAAGTTGTAAAACTCTTTTGTCACACTCCGCCAAGTTGGTTTACTGTGTTTACTGTTGGAAAGCTGGTGGCTGTCTCAGGGGCTTTGAATGGAAGCACATTTCTCTCCTGGCAACAGCTGCTGTGTATCCCCTCGCAAACAGCCAGCAGATGTGTCTTGATCCAGCCTCTCCATCCCAGCACCCATTTCCTTCTAACTTCACATTTACCTGATCATCTTCGCTCCCAATTGTTGAACAAATGATCTCTCCTGAGTAACTGCCGCCACTGTGTTCCAGACCAAAAAGATAATTCATGTTGACTCCATGATTGTGGAGTTGTTGTGGCATGAAGCAGTTGTCGAGCTACAGCTGCTCAATTATTCACCAACATGTGTTTATGAATTCACATCTTTATTTTGTGATTTTGTGATAGTTGGACAGGTTGTGGTGTGAATATGATGACAAGGAATACTGTATTAAGATGGGACGCACAATATTCGATTTTTGGCTGATTTTCGATATGCCGATATTTTAAAACTTATTTGGTTGATAACCGATATCAATACTGATTACTTTTTTTTCCTCGACCTACTTGCAGAGAGTACGTAGCTTTTGCTGCTGTGGAATTAAAATACTACATTATTCTGCATGGTCTTTGTCAATTTGACCTGCCACAATGCAGATGCCGAAAAGGGAACTGAAAAGGATGTAACACTTTAACCTGGATTACGTTTAATGTCCAATTTATTTATGAAATTTACTCTCTAACACAATGATAACACTCTAACAGTGTAAATTTGTAAATTTTTACTAATCTAAACTCAGTGGCATGCATGATGTAATTACGTTGTGTTGGTGCTGCAGGCATCCAGGTCAGTGGGTTGTCATACAAAAAAAGCA